>LZPO01000002.1:1350817-1372705 GCA_001675575.1 Neotoma lepida | reverse complement strand
TGTGCCACCACCGCCCAGCGGAACAAGCAACTCTTAAGAGAAGAAACTTGATCGACCTTTCAGGCAGTGATCACAGTCAATGTGAATACATGTTGATAGCGTTCATTCTGGATATTAGGGGAGGAAAAGAGCTACCTGCCTCTTTTGTCTTTCTCTTTAAAACTAATTTTTAAATTTTTTCTTTTCATTATTGCATTTTTTACTTTTAAAACAATTTTTAATTTAAATATATTTTGATCATATTGTTCCCCTCTCCCGTAGTCCTTCCAGATCCTCTCCCCCTCCCTATCCAGCCAACTTTAAGTTCTTTTTCAAAGAACAAACAAAATCCCAACACAACAACAAAACTCCCTAAAGCCAAGAAGACAAAATAAAACATCACTCAGAAAGAAAAAAAGAAGAAAAATAAGTAAACTATAACCAAATAAAAGTACACACACAAAAAAAAAAACCTGTGGAGTCCATTGTATGTTCATCAACTAGTTCTGAACATGAGACTTGTTCTGGAGTGGTGGATACATGAACATACGACTTTCCCTTGAGTGTTACTCATATACCCAGTGTCACTCCATTGGAGAAAACTGATTTCCCCTCTCCCAGAAGGTATAAATGACAGTTCAATTGTTAACCTTTACCCTAGTGGCTAGGTTTTCATTCATTCATGGTATAGTTGTTACAATTAAAGTTACATTGTTAACCATACTCCATTCAAGTTTCTTCCACGTGTATATAATGTCATTTTACTGCTTCAGGGTACCACATTACATGTGGCTCCTCTTGGTAAAGACAGTTACTTAAACATTCTTTGTTTTTAATGAGGAAAAATATACAGGGAAGTTGAGGAATAATATACATATGCCAATAAGAAGATCAAGGATTAAACCTCCACCCATTTGTTCTTTTATTCTTCCAGGGATCTATGATCATTAAATATAGATAACCATGCTTTCTGGATTTCTGGAAAATTCTGTTTTCATTATTACTTGCAACGGAAACAGATGAGTACACTTCAAACCCAATTATCCTTTGATTTAATTATATTTTGATCACTTCCTATGATGTTTGGATTCATTCTGTACACCTACTTTTACAAAACATTTTCCCCAATCTGATAGGATCCCAAAGCAAATCAGCAATTTCATATTACTAGCAGCCTTTTCTTCCATGTTGAAGAGTTTGAATCTCACTCTGTAGGTCAGCATTATGCTTAGAGGAACTCTAAATGTCCCATGAAGTTCTAATAGGTATTGTTTGAAATAAGGCTTCTATCTCCAGATAAGTTTGTGGGATGCTGAATATTTCCTTTTGGAAAACGACAATGTACGGACTCGCTCTTCCAACTCCACCTGCCCCCATGATCTGCCTGAAGACTGGGTGTCATGCACCTGCCCTCTGGATCCCACATTAGTGTATCTCTCAACTTCATCAGAGAAGCTTCTTTTTGCAGTAGATGGTGATTAACATAGAGACCCAAAACTGGGCAAGATTCAGAGAGTAAGAGACTCCAGAGTGCTCAGCTCTAAATGGGCCATGCATATCCAGCCCCCACTACAGCCTAAGGTTCAGAGATCATTGTGGAAGAGGAGACAAAAAGATTGCAAGAGCCACAGGGCATGGATGTCTAAATGGAATCAATGTTTTTGTACACAGTAGGGGAGTTACACATATGAACTCACAACAATTCTGACAGCATGCATAAGGCCTGCACAAACTTAAGCCAGACAAAACCCCAGCATGGAGGTGGGAGGTAGGCATGAAGTCCCACCTCTAGCTGAGGAGCTATTGGTAATTGACAGCAGTCAAGAAAAGAAGAGCTATCTTTCTTTAAGGGCATGGTGCCTGGTAGGTCTAACATGCTCCAATGGATGGCCACACACTCAAGAATATATAGGAAGTGCTTATGGGACTTGATGGTTTAAAGCAATGAGGACACAAAGTTGGGTGGGTATATCTTGGAGGAGATGGGAGAAGGGATGAATATGATCAAAACACAATGTATGAAATTCTCAACAAATTAATAAAATATCTTTTAAAAGAAAATTACAATGTCCATTAATGTTCTAAATTTTAGAACTAAAGTCTAAAGACTCTTAAAACACTTCAGTAAGTACATCTATCTACTCCAGCACCTCCCACACTCATCTTTACTATTATCTTCTATGCAGTAATTATTAGTATCTAAGTACATTAGTGGTACATGGAGCATAAGTTAGAATATATTGGTAGGGCCATTGTAGAGGCAGGAAACGATTTTAAGTAGAGGGTGACTAATCAGATTTAAGATTCAACAAGGTAGTCTCATGGAAGGGGTGATTAGAGAAGTTTTTACTAGAAGGAATAACAACAGTCAATGAATTTTGGAAAGGTCTTTGACTGGATTATGGTAGTATTGGAGAGGAGGGGCCTGTTGGATTAACAGAAGGTAGTAAATTTGATATGACTTTGAGATACAATGGGAATTGGGAGGAAGGAGATGATTTGCTTGGGACATGGATGAGTGGAAGGTGTTTGTTGGAGATTGGAAAATTGGATCCATTTGGCTATTGCTTATGAGGGAAGTCTGGGTTAGAAATAGACCCAAAATTACGTAAAATAGGAGAAGGCCTACCAGAGTCAAGCAAAGGCAAAAAGAAAAGAAGTGTAAATGGGCCTTTAACTTTGGGTTATTTGATAAATTTTAAAATGTGTCTTATTTTTATTTGTATTTTTATCTATATGTACGTGCCTTTGTGTATATGAGTGAAGTGCCTGAGGAGGCCAGAAGAGGGCATTTCATTCCCTGGAGCTGGAGTTACCGATGGTTGTAGAGTTGCCCAATGTGGGTGCTGGGAACCAAATTTAGGTCCCTCTCTATGCAAGAGCAACAAGTACTCTTAACCACTGAGCTATCTCTCCATCCCCTCAAAATGTCTCTTGCTAGTCATTTTCTGAAGTAAGAGACATCTCTCTTTTTATTTACTCCTTTAAATTTCTCAGAATGCAGGAGCTTGAGATGGTAGCATGAAACACAGATATCTGTGTTCCCATGTATTTTACTGAGCATGTTCTAGGCCCTGGGTTCCATTCCCAGCACCATGTAAACCAGGCATGGTGACACTCATGTAATCCTAGCACTTAGGAGATAGAGGCAATAGGATAAGAAGTTCAAGGGCAACCTCTGATACCTTGAAAGTTTGAGGGCAGCCTGGGCTACATGAGATAACATTTCAAACAAACAAACAAAAACAAGAAAAATAAAATATTCAGAGTACAGCTTTTAGAAAAAGAAGCTATAGCTAGGTTTTTGTAAGGATTAAGATAGCCAAGGATCATTTCAAGGAAAATAAATGCTATGCCAACTGAGAACTGACCTCAAGTAAGGTACCTTTTATCTATCTAAAATCATGCTTGGCAGTGGTGTGGAAGTAAGCCTTCGTATTTGAGGACACAAGATAATTTTTAAGATTGTACATGAATATTTGTAATAGTACTATTCATAGTAGCTGAAGAGTGGGAAAAAAAAACTGTTGTCCTTCCAGTGAAGACTGGATCAACAAAACGCAGTTTATCCACAAGAGGTTCTTATTCAGCCCCAAAGAACAGAGCACTGCTACATACTATAATATAGAGGAACCTTGAAAATATGCTGAAAGAAAGAAGCCAATCATGAAACAACAGGCACTATTTTGTTCCATTTCTATGAAATGTTCAGACTGGCAAAGCCTTAGAGACAAGGTAGAACAGTGGTTGCCAGGCGCGGAGGCTGCGGGCAATGACTGCCCATGTGTGTTGGGTTTCTAGCGGTGCTTGGAAGAACTCCCAAAGGAGCTTGTAGTGGTCATTGTACAGCTCTCTGAACACTGCTGAACTTTGCACTTCAAACTGACTAAATTTATGGTATGCAAAGTACATATTAATTTAAATTTTTTATTAAGATTTTAAAAAATTGGAGTGGTGACTGCTTGGTCATCATTTGAGTCCTTCAGGTTCTAGGATTTCAGGTTCGGGAAGGGCCTGAGACTGGAGGGAGCTCAGGATGTTCTCCTCTGAAGAATGTCTGAGGGGAGCTCCTCAGGGACAACTCTTGGGAGGGAGTGGCCAGGGGCAGTATTATAGTCAGAAAGGAGCTCTTAATGTCCCCTCCCTGACTACACACAGCCTCCTTCATCTTCCTTTCCCAGGACTCATTCTAGGTAATCCAGTTTCCTCTCCAAAGCAGGTGCTTCGATGCTCTCAAGTGGAGTCTCTTCATCACAAGAAAAGCAGCTTCTGGGTGTCAGAGCAGCCATACTGGACCTTATGCTGGTCAAACAGCTTGTATAAGGCATCCATGTAGAGTGCATGGTATTTGTCCACCATCTCTGGGCTTGGGTTTTCAACACGGGGAAGGGGCAAAGGCTCCCCAACTGTCAAAACAGATGAAAAAAGAGAACAGTGAAAGTGCCAGAATCCTCATTTCTTCCACCCTCCTCTCTTTTCCTGGGCCAGATACTCTGGCCACTCCAGTCAGCTCTCAGCTTCTCCCATTCTGCTGCCCTCTTATTTGGTGGAGGAGGATAAGATGCAGCTAGATAGATGGGAGAAAGGGCATAAATGGCCCTGAGGCTGAGAGCAGCACTCACCTACAGTGACAATGGGCCTGTGGTATGGTAGGAGTCCCAAGGAGTCTTGACGGAAGCCTTGTCCATAGAAGATGCAGAAATAGAAACCAAAGATCCGGCGGAAGAGGGTTTGGAACTTGTACATCCGGCTGTCCTCATGGAACAGCACCTGGTCATATACCTCAGTTTCTCCAAATGTGAAGGTAGGGACCAGATGAGCCCTGGAGGAAAGTCCTCAGTTCTCAGACACAGGCTATCATGGGAACCATGCTGAAAGGACTTTTGTTTAAGGCCAAGCATTCTTCCATTAAGATACAATACTAGAGGCCTAGAACATTCTTTTTGCACTTCCCTATTTGGTATGTCTTGTCTTGAAAATTCCCAGGCCAATGAGAGCCTTATCTCTAGCCTAGATTACAAGGGCAAGACACAGAGATACAGACAGGAAAGGAGAGCTTGGAAGAGACACTCAGAGACCATATGGTGAAAAGCTTCCAGCGGGTGTCAAGGACAAAACATTTAAGTTTCTGTTAGAGAAATCATAAGATGTGGGTAATGTGTATAGATGCACATATATGAAATGCCCCTCCTCAAGGAGACCAAGCATAAGGTATTCTGTCCTTGGGTCATGAGATTCCAGCAGAGAACATTATTTTTTTCTTTTCTAAAGGCCACAAGAATCCATCTTAAACAGTGAGTGCTCTAGGAAAAAAATATGAGGCTCCTTACAGCCTTTAAGTGAGAAAAAGAGAACATAGCACTTTCATATGCGTTACTTGATTGGTTCCTCATAATAGTGAGGACATGGTGGGAAACCAGAGCCCAGGTCCAGAAAAGGCAAGGTCCTTTAGGCAGCCAGACATTAGCAGGTCCTAGACTAGAACCCAGGTCTCCTGGCTCCAACTCAGAGCTCTCCCTGTATATTATACTCCAGACTGATAGGCCACTCAGATGAGGTCATTTGAAGACAGGTTTGTGTCCTCCCTGAGTATGCAATAGGACAATTGCCGTTGTGTCCAGTGAGCTAGACTACTGAACTGGCAGGCTCCCTATTATTCCAGACACTAGCTCTTTTTTCCCTTCATTTCCCAAGACAATGCACCTAACATTTATCAATCACCCTTTGTGTGCAAGGTACATGGTAGGTATTTTATGTGACTGAACCTATTAATAACTCACTGGACCTGGTGGCATAGATCTATAATCGAAGCTATTCATGAAGCTGAGGCAGGGGGATCATAAGTTAAAGCCCGGTCACCCCATGCAGGAGGAACAATGATCAGCAGCCATGTTAGGAAGATGAAAATCCCAAGGTTCAGAATGATGTCCCAATATGCATGGTAAGTCATACAGCCAGTGATGATGATGATGATGATGATAGTTGTTGTTGTTATTATTATTATTATTATTATTATTATTATTATCTGATGCTGGGATGGAACCCAGAGTTTCATGCACATTAGGCAGTTGCTCTACCACGGAACTACACTTCAAGCCTCATGGAGCCAGGATTTCAAATCAGGCTCCAGACTCCTGCTCTTCACGCAGACTCATTGCTCTGCAGTGTGCCTTGCACTCATTATCAACAGACAAATGTGGATTATATCTACTAGTCAGAGGAATGTGGACATGATGGACATGTTAGCCTGAGCCTAATTGCCTTGGACATTGTACCGGAGTTCATGGTCTGACTTCCTGGGACTGGTGCAGCTCACTGAGAGGAAGCAGATGGCCTAAAGCTTTAAAAAATTCTATACCCATCTCTCCTACTCAGTTATAAGTTCCTAGGGGGCAAAACTCAAATGGTACTCATCTTGTCATAGCCTATAGGGTAATGTGCAGAGAGGGACACCTGCCCCTCCTCTTGGGGGACACCTACCCGTGTCGGAGGGCTGTGCGCACAAACCCTTTGCGCTTCTGGAGGATGAGGGTAGTGGTGTTAGGTACGCTCTGCAGGGCCTCTCCCACTCCTCCCACAACAATACCCACGAGGTTTCCGGTGCCATGGCTCAGCAGGTAGTCAAGGGATGGCTGGCTCACAGAACATACTCCTAGAGAGAACCAAGGCACAGAGAGGACACAGTCATCAGGAGAGGAGTAAATGGCAGAGAGAACAGACTGGCTCCTAGGTTCCCATGTCTCATAGGAGGAAAAGTTCAAGGAGATGGAACAAAAGTGGGGAGAAGAGGAGGCAGTGAGCAGAGAGAACACATTTCACTTGAAGTCAATGTCCATAAGAAGCACTAGATGCAAGCGTCAGCAGGGTGACTTGCAGTGGGATAAATAAAACTTTCTGAATTTCAATTCTGATTCTACCCCTTTCTTTCCATTAATAGCAATACCTATTGTTCATTGAGCACATACTCTGTACCAGGCACTGTGTTGAATGCTTTACTTATTTAAGATATTATACTTAAGAGAATTCTCATTTAATCATTTCAGCACTACTTTTCAGGTGAGGAAGCTGAGCCCACTAGAAGTTAGCAAATCTGCCTATGATCTTACAGCAAGCAACACAGCCAAGATTGAAGCCTGGGCAGGTTCACTCCAGAATGTATGCTTTGACTTCCACACTATGATTGTGGGGCCAAAGGAATAGTGCAGTAGGGGAGAAGAGGCTTAACAGGGTGCATTTTATGAAAGAGCTATGGTAAAGTAGACCGGAAGTTCCAGTGAGGATGATCAGAAGCACCTTTGGCCATGAGGTACTCCCTAATAATGGGGATCTTGAAGAACCAGGACAGTGTGGCCAAGTGAGGAGTGATGCCTGGGAAGGTCTTCGAGAAGCCTGTGGACTCAGTGCAGAAGTTGCAGAAGGCGCCAAAGGTCAGGAGGCCGTGGGGATGGACCCCCATGACATAGTTGTGTGAAGGTGACAGGTCCTTCGTCTTCTGGATCTGCAACCATGGAAACAAACAGCATAGAGGGGGGAATGAGCTCACAGGGAGCAACAAGGTGAAGACATGGCAGGAATTTGGGTATTCTCTACCCAAATTTTGCCTACCAGACAAAGCACACAAGGGTTTCAAGAGGCCTGGACTTTGATCTCCACAGCCCTGGGGTGACAAGATAATATCCAGGGCAACTGGAACTAATGAAGCTCTTCTCTTGCTTGTGGCTTCAAGCACTTTCAGTCATCTGTGTCCATGAGCTTTATGCACATTATCATTTTCTTTGTGCAACGTTATATCGGATGTCATGGCCAGGAAGCTCTGCTCTAAACCATCAGGACTTGGGCTGGAGAGATGGCTCAGCAGTTAGGAGCACTTGCTGCCCTTGCAGAGGACCTGATTTGGGTTTCCAGCACCCACATGATTGCTCACAACCACCTGTAAGTGCAGTTCTAGGGGATCCGGTGTTCTAGTCTCCCCAGGCACTGAACACATGTTGTATGCTTACATACATGCAAGCAAAATGCTCATACACAAGTAAAAATAAGTACATTTTAAAAAGCCAAACACTGACTGTGTTTGTCCTCCACTTTAAAGATTACCCAGAGGAGCCTCAGAACAGTCCGTTTCTGGACCTCTTCCTTGCGGTGTCCTCCTTCACCTGCCTCCAGGATCTGCCTAGGTAACTTTCAGTGAACATTGAAAACTCTGCTTAGATACTGCCATATCTGTGACACATTTCCTTTCTATCCTCATCAGAATCACTTCCGTGTCTTGCACCTAATTATGTACTTACCCATTCTCCCCATCAGATGTGAGCTTCTTGCTCATGAAGAATCACATTGTAGTTACTTCTCTGAAGCCCAAACATGTGGTTAGTGGAAGACTTTGAATCATGTTTGTTAAATCGAATGATATTTTCATTCAGGCTATGTCATATGACAGGTCATGCCAAGGGTGTCCAAAATATCCCAGCAAAGTACAGAAGACCATGCTGTATTCTAACCAGAGCTGATACTTTGCCAAAATGCTCAATTTCTTATGGAAACTCCTAGTTATTTTGTATAATGCCTGTGTTTTGAGTCTTAAGAGGGACACTGGGGAAGGGATACTTACTGTAATAGGGAAATAGTCCCTGATGCGGGTCCAGATACGCCAGTTTCTTACCCAGGCTGAACGCCTGCCACCTGAGACAAAAGTGCCAGTAGAGGATGATATTAGTATTGCTAGTCCATATCTGTCACTCACCCAGGGATTCCCTAGCAATGGGGAGGACCACATCTCTGCTACAGAGGTAGGAAAGGAAGACATCCTAGAATGGTTCCAGGTGCCCAGTGTTCGTGGCTCTGAGAACTTGGAAGAGAGGTCTATGGCATGGTGAGTGGAAGCCTCCCTCAAGCAGGGTTCTAGGGTATGGTGGAACATTATTTTTCCTAGGTTCATGAGTCTTACCTTGATTTGGAGTCTTCCAGTCCAGGAATAACCAGACAAAGTAAAGTGTTGGTAGCATCCACAAGGGTGTGAGCAGCAGGCCAATGAACAATGGCTGCAGGATCCAAACTGAGGAGAGAGTAGGTCAGACCAAATTTGTACTGGCAGCAGCATTCAGTCACGCCCACACTCTGATCCTGGGCTTCAGCACAATCTAGGTCCTGACATTTACCCTTGAGAATTTTTTTTCTGTCATCTACCATGTGCAATCCCCAGTTCTCCTCCTAACTCTCATCCTGTTCCTCTCACTCCCTATCTAGTCACCATCCCTGTACTTTGGCTCTGTGCCTGGAACAAGCTTTTTATCTACTGCTCATATTCAACTATCATTTCCCCCCTTCCTGTCTCCTATCTCACTTCCTATCCATCATCCCAGAATCTGGGTTAGGGTATGGGTCTACCTTCCTTTGTTCTCATCCTCGCCATCTCTCCCTTGATCGTTCCCACCCAACTTCTCCATCCCCATGCTGTTTCCTACTCACTGTTCTTGTCCTCTTGCCCATTCAACATTCCTTCCACTGTCTTTCTCTCGCTCCACACTACCACTCTGCTCTCCGAGTAGAAAACTCTGTGGCTCAAACGCTGCCTAGATAGCTGGGCATGTGGGCATACACCTGTAATTCTAGCACTCAGAAAGCTGAGACAAGACGATAATGAGTTAGAAACCCACTGAGCATGGACTTGTCTCATAAAATCCAACCAATCCATCAAAAAAATGACAAGGACACTCAAATTAACAGACAAAGGAGCCAAACCTCCCCAGCCCCCACTTCTCTAAGCCTACAATGCTAACTGTTTCTCTGTGCTAGTCCATTGGCCTAAGGAAACCCTGTAAGCACATTTGCCCTCTATAGGTAGCGCAGGTTAAGGAGTGGCTGGAATTAGCTGGCACAGTCATATCTATTGTGACTATGCTCCACACTCCCATCTTTTCTCACTGTGCCCTGGGGCTTCATCTTTTCCTTTCCATTCAGGATACAAGACTCCATGGCTCGACTCACTAGTGCTATCTAAGTCAATCAAAAGACCAAGAAAGAGACTTCCCAAGACCATAAGACCATCACCCAGATCTGGCCCTGCCTTCTTAGGTTGCTGTGCGCTCTTGGTTCAGTACTCACACATGGCAAGGTAGCTCAAGGGCCATTGTAGAAGACTCAAACCCTGTAAGTAGTCAGGCTTCTGAGAGCAAGGCATTATGCCCAGGAGCCTGAGGGAGGTAAAGGTCCCAGAGCCTGTTCCAATGAAAGGTGCCACCAGCCTCGGCAAGCTCACTTAATAGTGGCTGCATGAGACTATGAAGAGCCGACGCTTGCCCTCTCCCCTCTTTTTCATAACTCCCTCCCCCCACCCACTGCAGCTCACCACTGAGATGTCCGGTGCCCTGGAACCCATCTTCCTGCCCAGTCTCCCCCCACCCACTGCAGCAACACTGGGGACTGCCCTCACAGGTCTAGCCCCACCCACCGCCCTTTGACTCTTTCCTGTGACTATGGGGACATCAGGATGAAGAAAGGAGAGCATGACTGTCATCCAGCCTAAGTGACAGATACCCAGAGAGGGGCAATTCTCTCACAGGTCTCTCAGAGACCACAGGGGGTGCAAACTGCAGGAAATGATTGGTGGGAAGAATATTCTTTGGATTATAGAATGAGGGACACCTCGAATTGAGTCTCTGTTGCCCTCAAGCAGAGTGCTGCAAGGCTACCTAGCCTCAGACTTTTCCTACCTATACACAAAAGTAGAGACTGGAACCCATTTTCGTCTTTATATTTATTGTTAACTATTGTTTGAACCCAAGCACCAGAAAAACAAACAAAACAACAAAAAAAACCCAACTGTTAACATTTTGGCATGCTTGTTTCATCTGTCTACTTGTTTGGGAGGAGAATTTTACAGCAACTGCCATGCCATTTCATCACTAAATCCTTCGTTATGGGGATGTAAAACTACAAATGTTTCCTTCCACACTACCACTACCACTGCCACCCTTAACAAATGTAACAATTCTCTAACAATACCTAATATTCAATACATAGGCAAATATCTTTTTGGTTAGTTCTGAACAAGATTCACTGGGATACTGGAACATCTCTTTTAGCTGCACTCTTACATTCACTGTAAAGTAAACCCAGTACAAAAATCACTTAAATGAATGTATGGCTTAAGGAATTATTATCGAGTGATACCTGGTAGCCACGATTAGGTGAAGACAGGACTTTTCTACTTAGCCCAGGCCCTCTGCATGTGCTCTATTCCCACCCCGATCCTCTTTCTTGTCTCCAAGTAAGCATTATCTACAAACCTAGATTCATTTTCTTCATGATTTTCTATGGGTCACCTGTCCAGATGTAATCCCCTAACAACTATGATTTATTTTTGATCATTTAAAATTTAAGTTTTCTTCTACTTTTTATCCTTCTATTCTGAAATAACTAGACTTATTATAAGGGTGTTACAAAACAGTACAGAGAACTCCTTATACCCTTCACCCAGCTTGCCCTCTCTGTTGCTTAGTATATCATGTAAACATGGAATCCTTATTAAAATGAAGAAATCCAGATTGGAGAATCTCTGTTAACTGAACTCTAAGTTCTACTTGAATTGTGGCTGCTTTTTCACTGCTGTCCATTTTCTGTTCCAGGATCCCATTAAGATTCCACATTCCACCTAATCATTGTCTTTTTATTTCCACACTCTCCCGGTTCCCTGGCCTTTCTTGATGTTTGCAGAGTATGTATGATGTATGAAGAGTTCAAGTCCATTTTATTTTGAGATGGAGTCTTGCTGTATAGCCCTGGCTGGCCTACAAGTCTTTATGTAGGCCAGGCTGGCCACAGAAACTCCACTGCTTCCTGAACGCTGGCGTTTCAAGCGTAAGTCTCAAATCTGTTCATTTTGAATTTGTGTGTGCGTGCGTGTGTGTGTGCATGCGTGTGTGTGCGTGTATGCGTGCATGTGTGTGCCTGTGTGTGTGCGCGTGTGCGTGTGCTGTCTCTTATACACATCTAGATGTGTATAAGAGACAGGTGCGTGTGTGTGTGTGTGTGTGTGTGTGCATGTGTGTGTTGTGCAGGTCAGAAGACAACTTGTGGAGGTAGGTTCTCTCTTCCATCATGTGGACTCCTAGGATCAAGCTCAGGCATCAGGCTTGTACTGCAAGCACTTTTGCCCACTGAGCCATCTCACTAGCTCTCAAGTCTGTTTTAATACACAGGTCTCTCCTCCAGTTTTTTCTTTCTTTAGGGTTGGAATCTAGGTGGCACCCAATTACAGGCTGAACAGGGAGTGAGGTAAAGTCCTCATTCATCTCTCTGCCTCCCTTTTCTTACTTTGTAACTTTATACCCATTATAGCATGTTCCCTTGTAGTGTGTATTGTTTTCACTTTTCCCGCCTGAAGATTCTATGTATCTAAAGGGATAAGGATCACCTTTTATTTGCCAGTGTAATTGGTTGTGTGTGTGTGTGTGTGTGTGTGTGTGTGTGTGTGTGTGTGTGTGTGTTTTACTGGGGACTGAACCTAGGACTTTGAGCATGCTGAGCATGTGCTCAATGACTGAACTATGTACCTAGTAGCATGACTATTCTTAATGTCTGGCAAGGTCTAGGCCATTGATGCCAAGTGCGCAATCTTGAGTGTTTCGATTTTGATTTCTGTGACCAGATGATTGCTTATGTGTAATGAGATCACTGGAATCCTATGGAGGCGTTTGTTTTGGGGATTTCAACGGGGAATAATAAGATGTACAGTAATACATAAAACAAAGGACACATTCCAAAAGGGGAGTGGAAAGAATGCAAGAGAGGAAGGCAGGTGCCGATAGACCTTTGAGGCAGTTTGATGTTAAGGAAAGTTCCATATGCTTTGCTTCCCCTTATCCCAGAGTGCCCTCCTCCACCTCCAGGTCTAGAAACTAGCCAGGCCCCAGGGCAAGTGTTAGGTATTGCTGAACAGCTGCTCTGCTGAGGTAGTGATGCCAGCTGGGGTTCAGGATGAGGCCTCATCCCTGGCACTCTATCTTTCCGGAAGAGAATGTCCTACATCACTTTCCTGCCCACATTCTCTCATCCTTGTAAATTGTTTTCTCCAGGAAGCCAGCTTCCTAGCTTAACTTTTTAATAATGTGTGAAGTCTCAGTATTCCTTTCTATGTCCTCCTGTCCCTGGAAAAAAAAGAAGACAAGTTGTTTAAAAAACACTTAAACTACAGAAAATTTGTTGGTATATATATTACATTTAGTACCAGGTCCCACCCTTTGCATTAATATTTTCGTATATAAAATTTCATGGACCTCCATATGATAATAATTATGTTTTTAATATCAGTTGAATAACATATGACACACTGAGCCTGCTATGTGCATCGATTATGATGGTATTTGCATCTGTTTGAAACAATAGATGTGCAAGATACTATTTATTCATTTTAGAAAATCCTTTGTAATAATGAAGTTACTCCTTCATGCTTCAGCAGTTTGCTTCCTACAGGCTGTGAACAATGGCTTCTTGCTTCCTTTTAAATAAAAGTGTATGGGGGCTGGAGCAATGGCTTAGTGGTTAAGAGCACTGGCTGCTCTTCCAGAGGACCTGGATTTGATTCCCATCACACACATGGAGGCTCACAACCATCTGTAGCTCTAGTTTCAGGGGATCCAGTGCTCTCTTCTGGCCTCCATGGTTCATACAAGGTAAGCAGATATACATGCAGACAAAGTACCTACACACATGAAAATAAAATAACTACAATTTTATTTCCTATTTTCTAGTTATGGAAATAATCCATGTAAATCAGTCAGTTTTTAGAGGACTCAGGAAAGTACAACAGAAACAAAAGCTACATATAACCTCACCTTTTACAAGTAATCACTATTACCTGCAAACATCCTGGTGTCCATTTTTTGTGAGTATTTTTTCCCTATACAAATGCGGTCATCAATATAAAATTACTGTTGAGTTTGGATTCGTGAGTCCATACATCAAGATATGTATCTGAGATCTCACTTAAGTGACTTAAGTGCTTAGTGCTTCCATTTTGTCACCTGTAAAGATTAAATATTGACCCATATCACAGGATTATCATTTATATAAAATAATTCATGCAGAGTCATTGGCTCAGTGCTTTGCTTATATATATGCTCATATTAAAAGTTCAATAAATGAAACAACAATCAAAAAGTTCAATATTGATTATTTAAAATAATTAGCCAAAATAGAGCAATATCACATATTCCATTTTGTAAATTGTTTTGTATGAAATGGTATACTGTGACATTATTTCATGTTACTATAGCATCATATATAACAATTTATTGTATGGCCATGCCATAATTCATTTATCAAACTTCTATTGTATGTGGAGCATTATTTTTCTTAATTAATAATTAATCAGCGAATTATTTTTGAGACAAAGACTCACTATGTGGCCCTGGTTGTCCTGGAACTTGCTATGTAGACCTGGCTGGCCTCTAGTTTACAGAGATTTGTCTACCTCTGCCTTCTGCGTGTTGTGACTAAAGGCTTGGACTACTAAACCTGGTTTATTTATTTATTTTTGTTTCATTTCTAAAATTCTCTTATGTTTAATTATGTGTATGTGTAGGCATTTGTGAGTGGAGTATATGAGCATGAATGCAGGTGCCTAAGGAGTCCAGAAAAAGGTGTTGGAGCCACTGGAGTTGGAGTTGCAGTCAGTTGTGAGTGAACTGCTTGATTTGGGTCCTGGGAACTGAACTTAAGTCCTCTGGAAGAGCTGTATGAGCCCTTAACCTCAGAACCATACCCCCAGGGCCTTCTGTTTCATTTTCAGACAAGATCTCACATGGCCCAGGCTGGCCTTGAACTCATCCTGGTCCTGTGGCCTCCACTCCTGACTGCTGAAGCTACAGGTGTGGGCTACCATGCCCACTCAGAAGCACTAGCTCTTAGATAAGTACCTTCCAAACTCCAGTCTGATTTCTAGGTCCTTTAATGGTAAGTGAAAGGTTACTTGCTGATCAGCATACCTCCTCTAGTATGTTCAACGTCCTCTCTCTAGTGAATTGTAGGAGTTTAGGTATGGGGCAGGAGTCAGACGCTTTCCTAGGCCTCCATTGACATGTGCAGGTATGGCATAGGCACCAGAGAGCTAGGCTGCATCACCTTGTAAGGAGGAAAGACCATGACCCTCTTCTACAAACAGGTGGACAAGTAGGTTTCTCTCTCTCTCTCTCTCTCTCTCTCTCTCTCTCTCTCTCTCTCTCTCTCTCGCACACACACACACACACATACACACACACACATACACACACACACCTCTTACCTTCCAATCTTACTGTACCTGGTAATGTTGCTTTTTAGATTCACCTGAAAATAATTAAATGCAAGCCAGGCCCACTGGGATGTGAAACCTGAAAAAATAGGATTTTTAAGCAACGATCATTTAGGTCAGTCTGTACTCAGAATAAACTTGAGTAAGATATCTGTGTTTCATATTATTTTCTTTCTCCTTTGAGAAGAAAGAAAATGAATCTAGTTTCACCTGAACTAAAACAGTGAAAGCGTTTTGCAATCTGCATGGTCAGAATATCTGGGACATCCAGGAACTTTTTTTGGTATGTGGGTATACTTGGCTGCCCTGAATTGTACTAAAGGAAATGCAATAATAACCAAAATAGATTAGGAAACCTGAGGATATGGAGACCTGGTTATTAGTAAGAACACTAATCCTTTGTCTTCTCTGTTGTTTTTATTAATGTGGCCTCATTGAATTGTATTAATCATATTTTTTTGTTGATGGCATACTCTCTGCTCTCCTTATTTTGTGGTTTTATGAGACAAGGGTTTCATGTAGCCTAGGTTGGCCTCAAACTTGTTATGTAGATGAGGCTGGCCTGAACTCCTGATTCTCCCCGCCTACACTTTCCAAGTGATGGTATTACAGAGTGTGCAACCACACCTGACTCTTGATGACATACATACTCTTATCACTTTATGGGTCTTCCCTCCCTCCCTCCCTCCCTTCCTCCCTCCCTCCTTCCTCCCCTTCCCTCCTTTTTTCCATCTTTATTGATACATGCTATCCCTCCACATTACACTGCCTGTCTCTACTCCCCTCAGATTCTGTCAACACACATTCGTTTGCTAAGAACAATTCCTGGGGGGAATTTCTTCCTTGAGAACTACACATGCAAAATGTCACTTGCCCCTAAATTGCAGCGTAGCAGCTCATTGGCTAGTATTGCCTTAACTTTTTCCTCTGAAGGCTGAAGGTTTCTTTCTGGTGCTCTAGCTTTGGAAGTAGACTCTTACTTGTCTTCTTTTCAATCCCCAGCCTCTATGGATTGATCAGAGCAGTGTCAAATGAGCAAGTGAGTTCTGTCAAAATAGTATGTGGGCAGAACCCAGCAAAATTAGGTCACAGGGGAGGCTGGACAGGTGTCAACATCCTCCTGAGCCAATGCCTAGTCATATGGAGATCTAGATATCAAAAACAGAAAAAAAAACAGGTTGAAGCTGTAAAGTGAGCGGTAAGAGGTCAGCAGTGTGGGAAGGCTGAGAATAAAGCAAAACCCAAAGCCATTCCCCAAAGTGACAAAGTCGGTAGAAACTACACGGGTCCAAGTAAAGGTTACTAGAGCTCAGAAAGGCAAATTAGCTTTATCACTCTCTATCCATGTGATTGGAAACAATCAGACTGAGATTTTACCAGTTCCCTCCCTGCCTTGGCATGCCGGCCAGTCTGCCGTGTGGTGTCACTGGCCAATCTCAGCTTGTTTCTTATGTTACTCTGTCTATCTCTGGCAATCTGCAGATTCCTCTAAGCTTTTGGGATGAATTCATTTTGTACGGTGTGCGGGAAGCAGCCAACCTGGAGGTGGTAAGGGCTGAGGATTTGTTCATTGCAGCATGGCAGCTGCAAGTGTAAAAACTACAGATCGCTAAGAATGAACTTGTGGTCAGGTAGCTGATAACTGGGAATAGAATGTGGCCAGGTAGCTGATAACTGGGAAATGTGCTTCAGTCCTGTCTAAGGTGATTAGACTGTAAGGGACTAGGAGTTACTCAGCCTAAAGGGGAAGCTTATTGGCTACAAACTCTCTGGTGCCTATGCACCTTCAAGGGGCTCCTTGGAGACATTGCCTGTGACCACTGGGTAATAACAATGTCGTGCAACACTATCAAAGATATGAAGTTGATGTTTCTGGAAGAGCTTAGTTTCTCGGCCTTTTTAGTATTGGTTCTAGAGAGACAAGTCATAAACAACAATAAAAAAATACATATCTAATCTGATGTGAGAAGTTAGCTGATATGGTTGGATTCTTCCAAGGCTCCACCTTTCTAAGGCACAGTATACCTCCCACAGTCACTGAAGCTGCTGGGAGGGAGTGGCTGTCTGTCATTGTAGGGTGCTGGGAAATTATATCATTTTTTATTGTACTTGACCTGTTCTAAAATATAAACTTTGTGTATGGATTAGTCAGCTAATGGGAACAAGAGAAACTCTATCATGTCCCAACACTATGATTTGTTTACATGCAAGAGTCAGGAAAACATATGAATCTAGGCCTACTAGCTAAGTCAGAGGTGGAAAATACAGATGTCTTTAGGAACCAGAAACCAGGTACTAGAAATGAAGGAACTAGCTGACACTCTTAAGGAATAGGAGGACTGTGATGACCCAGAGGGATGCTGCTAAAGGCCTTCCAACTTTTTTTATTTTAAGCAATTTCAAAC
Organism: Neotoma lepida; assembly: GCA_001675575.1. Lineage (NCBI taxonomy): Eukaryota > Metazoa > Chordata > Mammalia > Rodentia > Cricetidae > Neotoma > Neotoma lepida. The sequence goes on along the minus strand of LZPO01000002.1, from coordinate 1,355,032 downwards.
ATACAAGAAAATTAAAAGAATAATATAAGGATATGTCATTCTTATATCACCAACTACCTCAATTCAGTACTTGCTACTATTACGCATATTTATTTTGCCTCTTTATATGTACATATGTATGCATGTCTTATTTTTTGGAAGCACTTCTAATTTTAAAAATGATGACCATGCTTTCTAAACAAAACAAAACAAAACTTCAGATTTACCCCAAGATTTGTGAACAATGAAGGATGGCTGGGATAGAAGCACAGATATGCCTGAACAAGTCCTGGTAGTCCAGTCAACTCTGAGAATCTGACACGGAACGAAGTGACCAGCAGAAACTAACACGGTCTTCCAGTTACCTCCCATCCATCTTAGTTCTGAAGACAGTATATAATCCTTTACAGATCTGCTCATGTTGTTCTCTTTTTTTTATTTTATTTGTGCTTTTATGAATGCATCATGCATATAAAGAGTTAAAAGAAAAATAAGTAAACATATATGTCTCTATCACCAAGAATAAATGTTACTGGATGGGGATAGGAGGGTTATCTCAATGATAGAATGTGAGCCTTCTGCAAACAAATCCAAAAGAAAAGAAAGTGATAGTATTAGTAACTTCCAATACCCTTATTATGCTCTTCCCTCATCTGATTCCCCTGTCCACCTGTACCATGAATAACCACTATATTGATGTTTGTCTATTATTCTGAATTTGTAATTTTACCCCATGTATGTAATTCTCCTAAACAAAAGACATTAAGTTTGCCTTCATTTGATATAGACACCCTTCAACTTATGATTGTTTTACATACTGATAAGCTCACTCTAACTAAAACATATTGTAAGTTGAAATAGATTTAATACCCCTGACCTGCCAAGCATTATAGCCTAGTAACACAGCACACTGTAGAATATTTGTCCTTTCCTTCTTGATTGTGTGGCTCACGGAAGCCGTGAGTCACTGCCACTGCTAAGTGTCACAAAAGAGAATCAATGACCTGGGGCAAGATTCAAAATTCAAAATACAGTTTTTAGTTAATGTGCGTCATTTTGTACTGTCAAAGTTGAAGTCAAATCACCATTGAACTCAGAGTCTTAACAGTCAGCTTCCTGTCACCATGTCAAAAAACCTGAGACAACCAGCTTACAGAGAGGAAAGCTTTATTTTTGCTCGTGGTTTCAGATGTTTTAATTAATGCTCATTTAGGGACCTTTGTCATGGTGGGAGAGTGTGGCAGAGAAGACAGACAGGAAAGGACCAGATTCTCCCTAACCCTTTCAAAGACTCACTTCAAAGGACCTAACTGTGTTTAACAGGCTCCACCTCCCCAAGGCGCTATCATCTCCCAATACTACTAAACTGAGGATCAAACTTGTAACAACACATGGGCATTTGGGAATCCTTCTCAATTAAAACAATCACCCTCAGGGATTGTCTTTACACACATATTTATATACTCGAAGGGCTGTTGATAGTTGCTGGCACACAGTAGGTGTTTGAGTTCTTTGTTTCCTAGTTTGTAGATTGTCTTTGCTTTCCTTAAAAATTTTAAGTTCTTAATTTTATTATTGTTATTTATCAACCCTTTCCTTTCCTTTTCTAAATTTAATTTTTATTTTTTAGTACTGTATTTACATCATTTCTATCCCCCATCACCCACTCCAACCAACTCTTCCTGTGCCCACAATTACTTCTCAAATTCATGACGTCTTCTTTAATTATTATTGTTACACACACACACACACACACACACACACACCCTACTGAGTCAAATTTAGTGTTGCTTATATGTGCATGTGTTTGGAGCTGACTACTTGGGATAATACTTACCTTTGAAGTTTGAATTTTTGGGCATAATTTCATAAACCTTTTCTCTCTCTGAGATTATGAATATTTTTAAACATTTTCTTTCAAAGGTTTGAATTTTTGGTTTTCTTCTAAAAAATAATTTGTAGGTGGAAGTTTCTGTCCTGCAGCTGCTTGTAAATAATCACTCAGAGGCTTAATATTAATTACAAATGCTCGGGTAATAGCTCAGGCTTATTACTAACTAGCTCTTACCTTTTAAGTTAACCCACATTCTTTATTTACACTCTGCCACATGGCAGTACCTTTATTAGCATGGCACGTTCATCTCCTGCTCCCTCTGTGTCTGGCTGGAAACTCCTCTGACTCTGCNCTTCTTCCTCCCAGCATTCTCCTAGTCTGGCTCTCCTGCCCAATTTCTTTCTGCCCAGCTATTGGCCAGTCAGCTTCTTTATTCAACCAATCATAGTGACATATATTCACACAGTGTAAAGGAATAGTCCACAGCAATTATTACTTTAGGAGAAAGGGGGAACTGAAAAATAACAGGTTAATCTCCACAGAAGTTGACCTGAGTGCTTCTCAGTCTGCAAGTGGACTGGAGCTCAGCTTCCTGCTCCCTCTGGAAGTGCCTCCCCCTTGATTTCAAGTCAGAACTGAACTTCCATGATCACCCTCAACATCCTCACTCTTGATGCCTCATACTTTCTCTAGCTAAGACCCGTTGGAAAGAAGTATGAGGCCAAGGACTTAAGTGCAAGATACTTTATATCTCATTCATCTGTCCAACAAATATTCAAGTATTTACTATGTGGTACCTGTGCTGTGCTTCATAGTATACTAAGTGCTGTGGTTGCAGAAGGGACATAGACAAAAATTTATGTCCTTACGATCCTTATGTTCTAGGGAGAGAAGACAGCAACTAGCAAACACACAACACAATGTGTACAATATAATATAATAAGGCCAAGTGATAGTGTGAACTTTGAGATAAAATAATATCAATCAGGCTGAGCAGGATGGAGAATGAGCTGCAGTGTTAGCTAGGTTTATCAGGGAAGACATGTGGTATCTAGAGGAAGTGGTATCACCGACGGAGAAGACAGCAGCTACGAAGGCCCTGAGGTAAGAGCATGCACAACTTGTTCATGGAGCAGTAAGTGGGCCAGTGTGGCTGGAGTGCAGTAAGCAACAGTAAACAGTGGAAAGTTGAGTGTTAGAGCAGGTGATTCACTTATAGCCATGGCCAGTTTGTGAAGAAATAAGTTCTCTTGAGTCATCGGTGAATGCTGCTTGAGCCAAAGCAAAGCCCAGGGCTGAGTTTTATTCACTTCCAGGGGCTGTTGTTAATGAGATAAAAGCTGATTTCCCAGCCTCTGAAACCTTCCCTGTGTGGTTCCCCTACTTGAAATACCTCTTCTAGCACATAACCAGCTCAGATTAGCAGCCAGTCATTGGGTTGGGAGGTGCCAACACGAAGCCCTGAGTTCAGATCCCCAGAATCCATGTAAAAGGCTGGGAGTGGCAGTGTGTACCTCTGATCCCAGTAGTGGAAAGTAGAGACAGGAGGAAACTGGGGGCTTGCTGGTCAGGCAGTCTAGCTGGTCAGTGAACTCCAGGTTCATTGAGATGCGCTGTCTTTAACAACAAGATGGAATCAGACAGCGGCACACGCCTTTAATCCCAGCACTCAGGAGGCAGAGCAGGCGGATCTCTGTGAGTTCAAGGCCAGCCTGGTCTACAGAGCGAGTTCCAGAACAGCCAGGGCTACATAGAGAAACCCTGTCTCGAAAAGCAAACAACAAAACCTCCAGTAAATAAATAAATATGGTAGAGAGTGAAAAATTTCAAAGATTGCCTAGCCAAGGGCTGTCTCAAAAAGGACACTGAAACTGATTACTGAGGAGTAAGGGGTTTATTAGAAAAGTTATTAATACTATGAACAGAGAGACAACAGCATGGTAGGGGTTCCCAGCACCAGAGACAGACAGCATGGTGGGATCTCTGAAGAGAGGAATCAAAACCTATGTGGCAGAAATGGGTTTTTTTTCTAATACCTTTTTGAGGATGGGGGAGGTTAGACAGCAAAAGCCTGCAGCCAGGCTCTCTGATTCCCAGGTGGGAGGTAGGGAAGGGTGTGGTGAACAAGGTGTGGTTCTTTTTTTTTTCTTTCTTTTTTTATTATTAAAACATTCGATGTACAACTGCAGGAGAGATAATATACAGATTATCTTGAACATAAATAGAGGTACAAATTCTTATCCTAATAGTGAAATGTTTCACTAAAGCATGCCCAGTGATTGGGAAAAACCAAAACTTATTTTATGCTACAGTCATCCTAGGGTCCTTCCAGCTAGGTAGCCTCCCTGGATCTGTGGGTTGCAGAGTGATTGTCCTTTGGTTTATATCTAGTATCCACCTAT
>LZPO01000002.1:1330711-1340993 GCA_001675575.1 Neotoma lepida | reverse complement strand
GCCCTAGAAATAAGACAATGTCTTTCAGTGAATAAATGGTTAAAGAACTGTGGCACAACCAGGCCATGGAACAATTACTGCTCAGTCAAAGGAAGGCTACTTTGATACATGGTGACAGATCTTTAGGGCATTGTGCTTAGTGAAAAGAACAGATCTCAAAAGATTATATATTATATGACTCCACTTGCATACCATCCTTGAAATGACAAAGCTTTAGAGAGAGAGAAGACAGTAGTAACTGTCAGGGGACAATAGTAAAGGTGCTATTTTACTGGATAATATGGGGCCATTTCTCTGTGGTGATGAAACAGTTCTATATTATGATGGATAGAACGACTTCACTAATCTATAGAGAGAGCCAAGTTGTGCACATACATGTGCTCACAGACACAAAATACGCATGTGAATATAGTGAAAACAGAATGAGGCCTATATCTAGTTAACAATATTGTACCATGTTAATTGCCTGTTTTGATACTGTCCTACAGTTCTATAAGATACCATCATTGCAGGAAGCCAGATAAATGTTCAAGGGAGTCTACTCCTGTGACTTCTGGTGAATTGACAAGTTACTTTAAAATAAAAAGCATTAAAATTTTACTGTGGTTATTTTTCCTTTTAGGAGTCTTTTTATTTTTTGCCACTAATTGGGATTGAACCCAGAACCTCATGAAACTAGTCAAGCACTGTTCTATTGCGCTACATCCCCTAGTGGCAATACTTTTCCTTAAATACCCCCCTTTCCTTGAGACAGAATTCACACAACACGAAATTCACCATTTTATGGGAGATTAAGTCAGGAAGATCATGGGTTCAGAGCTATTCTAGACTACATAATGAAGTCTTTCTCAATAAAGCCAAACATTTTTAATGGAGAAAAAATAGGCTTTAAAACTTTTAAACTAAAATTCATCATGGCTTGCTGAGCCTGTTTTCTGATAGCAACCAGGACCACCAACCTAGGAATGGCACCACCCACAGTGAACTGGGCCCTTCAACACCAACCATCAACCAAGAAAATGCTACTTATTCACTATTGCTAAAAGTCTTAGCTTGGGTCATCCATGTAGATTCCTGGGAGATTCCTTTGTGCCAGGTTTTTACCTGACCCCAAAATGCACCCCCTTTCCAGGAGTCTCTTTCAGTACTCTCTCTCTCTCTCTCACCCATTCTCCAACCCAATCTCTCATGTTCCCATCCCCACCTGCCCTCAGGCCATTCACGAAATCTCTTCTGTTTCCCCTTCCTAGGGATATCCGGGCGTCTCCCCATGAACCCTCCTTGTTATCTAATCTCTCTGAGTCTGTGAATTGTAGCATGGTTATCCTTTACAGCTAATATTCCCCATTTTGTAGGCTGTTGTTTTGTCTTATTGATGGTGTCCTTTGCCTTACAGAAAATTTTCAGTTTCATGAGGTCCTATTTATTAATTTTTGATCTTAGTGCCTGTGCTATTGATGTTCTGTGAAGGAAGTTGTCTCCTGTGCCATTGCATTTGAAATTATTTCTCACTTTTCTTTCTATCAGGTTCAGTGTATCTAGATTTATGTTGAGGACTTTGATCCACTTGGACTTGAGTTTTGTGCATGGTGACAGATATGAATCTATTTGCAATCTTCTACATATCAACATCCAGTTAGATCAGCACCATTTGTTGAAGATGCTTTCTTTTTTCCATTGTATAATTTTGATTTCTTTGTCGAAAATCAGATGTCTATAGGTATGTGGATTTACATTTGGGTCTTTGATTCAATTCTGTTGATCCACTTGTCTGTTTTATGTCAATACCATGTGGTTTTTATCACTATGGCTCTATAGTAGCGATTGAAGTCAGGGATAGTGATACCTCCAGAAGTTCCTTTATTTTACAGGATTGTTTTAGCTATCCTGGGTTTTTTGTTTTTCCATATGAAGTTGAGTATTGTTCTTTCAAGGTCTCTAAAGAATTGTGTTAGGATTTTAATGGAGATTGCATGGAATCTATAGATTGCTTTTGGTAAGATGGTCATTTTCACTGTGTTAATCCTACTGATCCATGAGCATGGGAGATCTTTCTATCTTCTGATATCTTCTTCAATTTCTTTCTTCAAAGATTTGAAGTTCTTGTCATACAGGTCTTTCGCTTGGTTAGAGTTCCATCAAGATATTTTATAGTATTTGTGGCTATTGTAATGGGTGTTGATTCTCTGATTCCTTTCTTAACCCATGTATCATTTGTATATATGAGGGCTACTGATTTTATATAATTTTGTATACGACCACTTGACTAAAGGTGTTTATCAGCTGTAGGAGTTCCCTGGTAGAATTTTTTTGGGTTTCTTATGCATACCATCATATCATCTGCAAATAATAATACTTGGACTTCTTCCTTTCCAATTTGTATCCTCTTGATTTCTTTTAGTTGTCTTATTGCTCTAGCTAGACCTTCAAGTACTATATTGAATAGGTATGGGGAGAGTGGACAGCCTTGTCTTGTTCCTGATTTTAGTGGAATCGCTTTGAGTTTCTCTCCATTTAAGCTGTTGGCTTGCTGCATCTTGCTTTTATAATGTTTAGGTATGTCCCTTGTATCTCTGACCTCTCCAAGACTTTTATCATGAAGGGGTGTTGAATTTTGTCAAAGGCTTTTTCAGCATCTAATGAGATGATCATGTGATTTTTTTTCTTTCAGTTTGTTTATGTGGCGGGTTACATTGACAGATTTTCATATGTTGAACCATCCTTGCATCTCTGAGATAAAACCTACTTGATCATGGTAGATGATCTTTTTGATGTGTCCTTGGATTCAGTTTGCCAATATTTTATTGAATATTTTTGCATCAATGTTCATGAGAGAAATTGGTCTGTAATTCTCTTTCTTTGTTGAATCTTTGTGTGGTTTAGGTATCATGGTGACTGTGGCCTCATAAAAGGATTTGGCCAATGTTCCCTCTGTTTCTATTTTGTGGAATAATTTGAGGAGTACCGGCATTAGCTTTTCTTTGAAATTTTGGTAGAATTCTGTGTTAAAATGTCTGGCCCTGGGCTTTTTTTGGTTGGGGGACTTTTAATGACTGTTTCTATTTCCTTAGGGGTTATNGGTCTATTTAAATTGTTTATCTGATCTTGATTTAACTTTGGTAAATGGTATCTATCAAGAAATTTGTCCATTTCTTTTAGATTTTCCAATTTTGTGGAGTACAGGTTTTTGAAGTATGACCTAATGATTCTCTGGATTTCCTCAGAGTCTGTTGTCATGTCTCCTTTTTTGTTGTTTCTATACTCTTAATCTCATTTAATTGACATAATTTTTAATGAACTATTTTCCCTGATATACACTGAACACAATTGTGATGGGTAATCTTACTTGTCAACTTAACAACATCTGGAATCAACTAAAACCCAAGATGCTGGTCTAGCCAGCAAAGCATTTTGTTCATCAGATTATCTAAAGCGGGAAGGCCCACCCTAAATCTGGGCTACACCTTCTGGTGGCAGTTCACGAAGAAGTACAAGTTAGAAGGAAGCTTTGATTTTGCCAGCTTGCACTCTTTCGCTGGCAAATTCATCTATCCTGTTGCTGAGGCATTCCTTTACTAGTATTAGAACCAACTTCTTTGTGATTTCAACATAGACTGAAGATCAGAAGCTCTCCAGGAATCCATAAGGACTCCAGCACCAGATTGGGAGTGCTGAGACAGCCAGCCTAGCAGACTAAAAAACTACTAGATTCTCTGCCTTCCTGTTGTCAGACAGCTGGCTATTCTATTGTTAGACTACCCAGATCATATCTTGTGAGCCAGCCTAATAAATAAATCCTGGACTTCTGGAATGAATACACACACACACACACACACATATATTTATATATACACGTATATATAACATGTGTGTATACATATATATTACATGTATATGTGTGTATACATATATTTGGATATATAATAATGGAGTTGCCAGGTTATATGGTGTCTTAGAGTTGATAAAATACCATATATATATATATATATATTTATTCTACAGTTCTGTTCTTTAAAGAACCATGACTAATACAACAATCCACGCCAATTTTGTCTGCACTTAAGAAGTAGTTTTGTTGGAGGGCTATGGGACATCACTTAAGAAAATGTTATTTGGCTGGGGATGTAGTTCAGCAGAGTGAGCGTTTGACTAACGTGCACAATGATCTGGCTTGATCCTCAGCACTACATCAAACCAGATATGTAGACACATTCCCAACTTAATCCCAGTTCCTGGGAAGGAAGGCAGGAAGATCAGATTTTCAAAATCATCTTCAGCTGTCTAGTGACTTAGAAGCTAGATAGGCTTGTGCTCAATGTACAACAATGTTTGTATACCTGTGTGGAATTGTCCTAGGTGACAATGTATATATGCAGTGAAATGTTTTAAAGAAAACATAGAAATCAAGCTGATAAATATCCCTCTAGAAAATGAGGGATGGGACATGGTAGTGAGTTAGGGATGTTGGAGAGAACTTTGGTTTGGAATTAGTGAGACATGGGTTTTAATGCTCATTGTATACAAAATTGTATGGCTTTGGACAAGTTACTAAATTTCTAAGGACTCTAGCTACTGGTAAATGGGGATGATGGCGAATACAGTCTCACAAGGATGGTGTTAATGCTAGGACAAAGGGTGTGGATATACTGACATGGTATATACATAGTATACAAATACATAGTAGGTATTTGACATCAAATTGAACAGTCTTGTCACTCCCACCATTCTGGCCTAAGGTGGTTTCTGTGGGACCAGAAGCAGCAGCTGCTCTGTGGATATCTGGCCCAGTTGCTGAGTTTCTGCTCCACTGTGAAGCAGCTATGCTTCCATTCCTTTGCCCTTTGTATCAAAAAGCATAAAGGATGGCTGAAGAAAAGAAACAGGCTGTCTGTACATTAGCAGAACTACAGGGTAACTAGGGAGTTGCACAGTGGTTTATTCTAGAGCTTTACCTTTGTGGGTGAAACAATGTGATTGTACTGCCATCTGAAACACTAGCGTCACTGACAGAGTCCTGACTGTCTGAATTAGGAAGCCACAGTTCAGGTCCCCAGTTTACCCAGTCCTTAAATCATTAGGCAAGGGCCTGGCCTTGGGGGATCCAAACCAGTCCTGTTCTAAGTAAAGCTTCAAAGCTTAAACCTAAATACTAAGGTTTGCAGGGAAGGGGCACAGAGTTTGTCGTCTTCTCATTGCCTTTATTAGGGGGTTGACGAGTGACTTCCAAGACTCCTAAACTGGTTCATTGTCATAAAACCAAGTGTGACAGAGCTTTCACCAGGGCTCTCCTGTCTCCCCTTTACCCAATCCATTTGGCTACTTAGGGGTGGGGGGGCAGGGATTCAGTTGCTGGATTGCCAATTCATTAAGACTCCTGGCTTGGATGGCATCTCTTCACATCTTGAAAATCCACCTCTCTCCCCAAATTCTCCCTTCCCTGTGGCTTCACTTGGATCTCTTATGGATTTGAGCTTTAGTACAGAGATTCTGATTCATGTTATAGAACTGTCAGCTCCTGGGTCTCAGAGAAGCCATATTTAGCTTTGTGTTGGTCAAACAGCTTACGCAGGGCACTGATGTAAAGTTCCAAGTACTTTGCCACGGTCTCCTTGTCAGGATCATGGATCTGGGGGACTGGCATGGGTTCTCCAACTATGGAGGAGAAGAGACAAGTATGAGTCCCTACCCCAATGACACTACCCACACCTCAGTAGGGGAAGCACATTCCAACAGTATCTGGGGCTGTTCCCCTCCCTTCATTCTCTCCCCTTGTTGCAGCTATGTTCTGCATCTCATTCTCTGGTCACTTAAGTTTCACTAATGTTCCAGAGAAGGCAAGCACAGGAAAGAGTTGAATGAATGTACTTGAATAATGATGTTTCTCTGACAGCTGGTGAGCTCTGTCCCACCTGTGATGGCCCCAAGTATTATCTGTTGGGTTGTCCTTCCTACCCTGCTTTCAGCCACATCTATGACAATTCCCTTAGTGTACCCTGGTTGTGAGTCAGATTGCCTGGGGATTGGTGGATGACTTGGGGTGGGAGACCAAGAACGTGAGTGGCCTAGAAAAAGGAGAAAGCTCACCAACGTTGGTAATTGGATGATTGAAAGGCAAAAAGCCCCAGGATCCCTTAGTGAGGCCCCTGCCATGGAAAGTACAGAAATTTATGCCTAGGATTTTTTTGCCAATTTTCTGGAAGTTCTTTTGGAAGAACCTTAGCCATGTGCCTTCAGGGAAGGTCTCTTGGTTGAAAACTTCATTCTCACCAAAGGCATAAGAAGGGACGAGGTATGCCCTGCAAAGAGAGGGACAGCAGAATGAGCTCTTCAATGAGGCAAAATCTCCCCCAGCAACACTCTCTGAGGTGGGAAACATCCCCAACCTCCGAACAATAGGACAAGATTTCAAGCACCCAGACACCTCCAGCCTCATGTTTCATTCCTTCCGTACCACTTCCTCCAATAGAACTTAGCCCATGATGGGAAGTGAGCTCAGGAGACTTAGCACCTTCATTTAGCATCCAGCGTCATCTCCCCAAACTGCACAAGCATGCACGCCACTCCTCTCTTAGAAGTTCTCCCAGAGCTCCTCACTGCTTAGCACAAGTTCCGTGTCCTGGCCCTTGCTGTGTGGCCAGGTTCCCCACTACTTTACCATAGTAAGTGTGCCAAGTGTTCTCTCACCTGTCCGTATGTTCTAGTCCCTCTGCCTTCTCTCTTTATGTAGTAAATCCCATTTTGCCTTTCAGTACTCTCTTCTAACCACATCTCCTTAAAGAAATCTTTGATCACCTCTGATTTCCCACTGTGGATTTGCTATCCCTCAGCTAGTGCTTCTCCTTATCCTGCTTTCCTCCTCTGTGCCCTGCCTCACAGTCATCTCCTTACCTGTCTGACCAAGTGAAGTGAAAATCCTGACAGTTCTCATTGGATCCCAAGGGTCTGGGCTAGGGTGATGCTGCATGTATTATCTAATTCCTCATTGAATGCCCAAGCTTTCCCTTTTGTTTGGTTTACTGTATTGTTTTTGAGGTGCGGGAGCTTCAATCCAGAACTTTGCACATGCCAGGGAAGCACTTTATCACTAAGAGGGACCCCAGACCTTTAAATTTTTTTTTTAGCTGGAGACAGGATCTTGCCAACTTCTACGGGCTGGTTTTGAACTTGTAGTCTTCCTTCTTCAGATTCTAGAGTAAGGGGCACTACAGGCAAGAGCCACAACGTCTGGCTCTTTTCCCATTTTGGTCTGATTGGCAATTCCTACACTTATTTTAACTTTAGCACAGTTCAGCTGTCACTCTCCAATGAAAACTCTAGTCTGGGCCAAAGTCTTTCTAAAAATTGGTGCTCCCATAGCAATTTGCATATGTCTCCCTTATCATACATCACTTACCCAACACATTTCCATTGAGTTCTTTTTTATGTGCCAGCACTGTTTTAGGTCATGGGGATACATCAGTGAACACAAAGGATGGGGACAATTCTCCATACTCATGGTGTTTACTAGCAGCAAAGGAGTAGGCAATGGGGAGAACAGTGAGGAGTGAAGTCAGGGAAGTGGCTGAAGACCAGTTTCTTCAAGCTCTTTTGCTCTGTGTGACATGGGAGTCATTGGAGCATTTTGAGATGTGATAGAACTTGACTCATGGTTACCAGGATCATTCTAGCTACAACTGGAAATAGAATCTTTGAGGTGAGGGAAGCAGGGAGAGAAGCAAAAAGAGCAGTTCCAAGTATTGCAATGATCCAGAGAATGGGTGCTTAGACCATGGGGATGGTAGTTGAGATGGTAAGTAGCTGGAGTCTACAAATGTTTTGTTATGATATGTGCATGTATTTGTCATCTACATTAGACTGTGAGTCCACAAGCACCTGGTATTGTTTATTCCTGTATTTCAATGTCCCATAGTAAGCCTGACACACAGTAGGTATTTGACAGCTGCTGAAAACACTCTCTGGGGACAGCCTCTGAGCATCCATCCCCTGAACACTCAGCCAGTCCTTTCATGGGCCTCCCACTGAATGAGTTAATACAGAACAAAGCCACTCTCTCCTAGAGCACCAGACTAATGGACCTTTTTCTGCTCTTCTTTTTCCAACTTCAAGATCTAACCATCAAATGTTTGGAGGTCCAAATACCCCCAAAGTATAATGCGAAGGGTAAAAGGAGGTAATCAGAGGAAAAGATGGGTATGTAGCAGGTTTCCCAGAGAGGGTGTCATTGTAGATAGAGCTACAGAGGGCCTAAGGCACCATGACAAGAGAGTCCTCGAACCTAGGGACCCACCCTGTCTTCAGTGCTAGCTTCACAAAACCTTTACGATTTTTGAGGTAGAGTGTGGAGACTCCTGGGCGGCACAAGAGGGCTTCAGAAGCTCCACCCACGACAATGATCACAGCATTGCCTGAGCCTTTCTGGGTCAGCTTGTGCTTCAGGGCCAACTCACTCACTGGACATATACCTGTGAAACGGAAGAATCAATGGATAGAGTGAACTTGGTGCCTAAGTGTGGGAGAAGGCTTCTCCCAGGCTCTTCCTGCTGCAAACAGTTACCACCTTCTGTCCTTGGTCTTCGTGTCTTGGGTTTACCCTAGCCTGAGAAGGTATCTTTAGTGGCAGCTGCTTGCTTGCCTTGTTAGGACTCCAGGCTTCTACAGTAAGGGCTATCCTGATTTTCTCTGCCTGCTTTCACTCATAGTGTCCTGTCTTCTAGATGAACCCTTTCCATTTCTACCCACAGACTGTAGAGCTATCTTTCTCTCTGTCCAGGCTGACCACTCCAGAAACCCTCCAGAGGTATTTCTTCTGGAGGTGATCAGGCTAGCCACCACCAGTGTGCTTCCTCCCTAAGAGCAAGCTTCCAAAAGGATCCATTAACTAGGATTTTGGGTGAGCAGGCAGACCAAGCCAAATTGAAATGTAGATGAACAATGGGATGTGGATGGCATCCTGTTGTTTCACAAAGGCTGAAGACGTTCATCACTTTGAAATCCCATTTTTGCATTGAATTCATCTTCTGTTCTCTACTGGGATGGCAGAATTTGCATCCAAGGTCTAGCCATTGAGAGAAACACTTGCTACATGGCCATGCTAACCTAAGAGGGGAGCTGAAACATCTTTTGGGATTCCCTTCAAGATAAATGTAGCTTACCTTTAGTTTGCCTTTAGTTGTTTTCTGATGTCCAGAAAGATAAATATTCATCCAGAGAGAAGGGAATCTGTCAGTACCCTGGTTTGAAGCCAGGTACTGGGAAGTTGTTCTGAATTCTGATGGATAATTGCCCTTTATCCTTTGGCATATTAAGCAAGGATTAAGGGGTTCCCAGGAGATGCAGGACATGGACCAAGACTGTATTACTAATTGGTATGAGAGACTTTATAATATCTTTGACATGAGAGCTGAAAGAAGCCAGTTGTCATCCCAGAAAAGAATCTAGCATGACTTCCCCTGCATTCATGTTTAATATGTTGCTTTTACTCTCTTCTTTCCATTTGGGCTTGATTCTGCACTTAGCCTTCTGATTACCCTTTGTAAGGAATCCTGGCAACTTGTGAATGTCTGTAACTTCTCCTGCTGCCCAATCAAACTGCCTCTCACACTTTGTACAGACACTGATGCTAAGACACATACTCCTGATACTGGTTGGACTCTTTAAAAAAAAATCAACCAAGTCTTCTATCACAGAGTAACTGTTGGGGCTTATTGGGGTAGGCATCTTGAGTTGGATTTCAGAATGGGATGATTTCTTGTACTCACCCATGGACATTACATACTCTCGCACAATTGGGATCCAGAAGATCCCTTCCAAGGTTGCTAAAAAGGGAGTGATAGATGGGAAAATCCTGGAAAAGCCAGTGGCTTCAGTAGCAAAGTTGATGAAGGCACCAAAAGAGAGAACACCATGGGGGTGGCTGACAATGATGTAGTTGTGCTTTGGAGAAAGGTCATGAGTCTTCACCAGCTGTTAGAGGAAGATTGAGGGAGACTGATCAAGAAGAAGGAAGAAAGGATGTGAAAAACTCAGAGGCAAGCCAACAGCCTTAAATCCTTGTTCACTAGGATGCTACTGTCATAGAAATCCCCAGGGATCATGGTGCTAAGAGATGCTGGCCTGGGTTTGACACTGTGGGGAGGTATTGTTCATGTCTCCCCACCTGCACATCTATTTTGGGTTTATGTTCTATATTATGCTGCTAGGCCTTCACCTTCACTGCTGGCCATCAGAGCCCTTGAAAACCTGGATCTCAATAGGGAGTTAGAGTTCAAGCAATAAGGAGCAA
>LZPO01000002.1:1303098-1316600 GCA_001675575.1 Neotoma lepida | reverse complement strand
CTTCTCTCTTGATGAGAAAGGGTCTCAGTTTATAGATCATGTTGGCTTGGAACTCGCTAGTCACTGTGTAGCCCAGGCTAGCCTTGAACTCACAGCAATCCTTCTGCCTAGGCCTCCTGAGTGATGAAATTATAGGTGTGAGGCACTAGTCCTGCCTGGTTTCAACTTCCTTTTCTTGAAAATGTATTTACCTATTATTATTATTTACTATCATCATCATTATTATTTGTGTATGTGTATGATGTGTGATGCATGACAGTGAAGGGGCACATGTACCATGTTGTGTGTGTGGAGGTCAGAAGACAACTTGAAAGAGTCAGTTGTGGCCTTCAACTGTGGGCTCTGGGGCCTGAAGTTAGGCTTGATCAGCAAGACCTTTTACCTGCTGAAAAGAAACTCACCAGGTTTATCTTCCTTTTCTTGACACAGCTAAAGTTAAACAGATGATGAGCTCAACAGGATTTGATTTTAATGAAGCTTAGAAAGTCTGCATCTTCTAGAGGCTATGGGTCCCCTCTGACAGTATACAAAACCCTTCTTTGAATAATATTCTTAAGTGCATCAATAAGATACTCGACATTACAAAGGCAGGGCACTATATTAAAACACAGCTATCACATTACTCACAATGTGATACTGTAGCATATATGTTTCTTGCTCTATGAATTCAGAAACTGGCCTTAACGGAAGTTCTAATAACTACTGGAATTTTGAAGTCATCATCAGCGTAATTTTGAGATGGCTTTAACAATCACTTGAATGAAATGCAAATCTCTGCCATGTCTGCTGCTGACAAAATCACAGGTGCTGCTCTTGTGTCTAAGGCTTATTGCCTACATTTATCACTGAAGGAATGGCTACATCCCAACATGAGACGAATGACAGTAAAGCCACATTTCTTCCCACCAAAAGTCAAAGCCCTCAAGCTACCCCTGAATTCTTACTCTACAACCCCTGGTTAAGAACCTCTGCTCTTATTCGGGAGACAGAGGCAGGTGGATCTCTGTGAGTTCGAGGCTAGTCTGGACTACAGAGTGAGTTCCAGGACAGCAAGGGCTACACAGAGAGACCATGCCTTGAAAACAAACAAACAATAAAAACCCCTCTGCCCTAACAAGTCATATAATTTGCTGTGATTTGACACCAGCTATTTCCTACTCATCTCATCCCTCAGGATGCCATTATTTCTCCCCACCCAGTTTCTAAGCTTGCCTCTATAGTTGACCTCCCAGAATGCCTTGGCTTCTGGCTTGATTCTGTGAGCCCATTAGCCCAACACTGACCAATGAGTCCACTGAACATCAGCTAGCTTCTCCTGAAGATCTAATGTCACTCACACAGCCCTCGGACTTTACGGAATTCTTTTACAACACCCTTATACTAGGAAAATTACCATAGATCTTTCCGGTAACACCAACCTATCAAGCAACCACCACTCTGGCCCACTGTTAAGTATGGTGCTTTTTGGATAATGTGTAGTCTCCTCAGAAGACTGGAATAATATTCACACAGAACAGCTACAGGCTCTCTCCTGGCCTCTGGGCCTCCACACCTCTGTCCCCTGGAGGGGGTGGAGGCACCCAAGCAGGTGCTGGCACCAGAGCCTCCCTCATGTGGGGATGCCTGGCCTCTTTCTGGATCTGTTCTCTGGCCCCTGAGGTTTACTCACCTAAAATGAAATAGACAGGAATCCACTGTAAAACAGAGAATGTTCGGAGGCCCTCCTGCAGATCTAGTCGGGAGAAAAAGGCCATGGTCTCAGGGTTGATCCACTGTGGCAAGATTCCCAACCAGAAGCCCTAAGCTACTGGGATGGAGCTAATGTCTTATGCTTTGCACTAATCTCTTATCATCAAGGCTGCTTAGCTGCTGAGCTTTTGTCGGGCTTGACCAAACCTTTCCTCCAGTTTGCCTGACTCCCTGCTCCGCCCCCACTTCCTACACACATAGGGTTGCACATTAGACTAATATTTCCTTTCTGTCCATGGACTGCTGATTTTGATGAGGCAGCAGTGGCATTGGGTAGCTCTAACTGTTAGATGGCCTCTAAGTAGTTTAGGAGAGAAGAATGGCTTTGTCCACCTTACCCAGAAGCTCTGCAAAGCAGCCTGCTGCTAGTACCTGCTTCAGAAAAGGGATCTAGGGGCCACATTTGCTTCTGCTCCAGAGGCCAATCTGGCTCCTTCAGCTGACAGCCACCCAGTCCCATAGAGCTGTTTTTCAGCATGCATATCTGTATTTCTCCAATTCCTCTTTGCACCTCCGTTCTCAGGGGTTCTGGATCAGTAGCCATACACCATATAGCAAAGCAGGCACAACACTGCTTGAAGCCACATCTCCACCACACTCCATGCCCCTGATTATTCCCTTTTGAAAATTCATGTTGCAAGGCAGTATAGTGGGTAGAATCATAAACTTCAGAGCCCTGACACTTATAAGTTAGTGACTCCCCAGGCCTTAGTTTACCCATCTGTAAAATGGGGACAATGAGAATTCCTGCTTCACAGTGTTATCTTGAGGATTAAATGAGTGAATGATCATAAGGTGCTCAGCACAAGGCTTGGTGCACAGTGGGCAATTATTTCCTGCAATTATCATTCTTTTCCATTTATGTCTGTTGACCATCTGTTTGTTTCTGGTTAAGGGTCATGCTTCTGTTTGCCAGTCTTTGCAAAATTAAAGGCCATTCCAAAGTCCGTATCTCAGAATTAATTTTTTTCCATCATTCTCTATTGAATGATATTGTTTGTAAGTCACTGTTGTTATGTACTGAGAATTCAGAAGACAGACACAGTTTCTGACTTCAATAAGCTTAGAGTCTAACAGAAGATAGACATTTTTAAAAAAAAAATCTCAAAAATGTCCATACACTTGAATTTGAAAAAGATCAATATCCCCTGCATAAGGCCTTGAATACAGAAGGCAGGCAAAAAATTCCCGCTGAGTGTAACTAAAAGTGTGGCTGCAAAAATCAAACAAGAATGATATCAAATGTCCTACAAGTGTGAGAGAATACTGATCTATGTGCCCCACTTAGGGGAGTATGCAAGCTCTCACTGCTGATCTGACTAATTAATGTGACCCTTCAGAGGTGAGCTTAGGGACACTTTCTGCTAAGTCGGGGAGTGCTTTCATTGTCAAATGTACCTAGAAGCTCCTCTGATACACCAGCTCTTTCTTTCTTTTCTTCCTCCTGAGCTAGCTGGGGCTCAAGCTGCTTCTTGGGGCTCCCTGGCCACATAGAGCACCATGTCTATTGAGAATTTTTCAGGGGAGGAGAGAGAGGTAAGGGAGGAAAGCCTGGCTCTCTTGAGGAAAGCAGATGTGAAGGGGTCTGGAGAGCCCATGACAGACAAGACCCACCACTTGAAGAGCTCTGAGGCTCTTACTGATGAGGTCTCTGCTCCTCTCCACTTTTAGATGGGGATATGGAGGAAATTTAGGAGATTCTCATGGTAACACATGGAATCAGAACAAGGGCTGGGCCAGACAGTCTCCCATCTCCATGTCCCTAACATATAGCTCAGGGCCACCTAGCACAGGGTAAACTTTACTCAAGTAAATGCTGCTGGAACCAATGAAGGAGGTTAGAGTTTCTGGTCCCCAAGGAGGTAAAAGTATCTCATCCATGGTCACACAGCTAAGAGCTTTCTCTTCCATCTTCTTTGACTTTCCTGGTGGCCCTAATCTATTCACTGGTGACACATAGACTCCGATCATTCACTACCCAACTCTTGACCCAGAATACATGTTGTTGAAACCAGGGGAAATATCAAGCATATGGTACATATGACCTAAATTAAAATGTGTTGGATAAACATAACATAACTCTAAGGATGCAATAGTGGCATGCATACCTTGGTGGTAACCAACAGCTCTCTAATTGGACTTAAGACCTGCTCAACAAGAGGGAAATGATGCCTGATATTGGAAACCTAACCAGATACTCAGTGATGGTGAAGGAGAATCTACAACCACCACTTTACTAAACCAGCATAATCCCTAACTACATTCTAAATATGTATCCTTACACCATAGATAATGTAGTCTCACCTCTCATCAAGGAAACTTCTCTTTGCAATAGACAGAGACCACTACAGAAAACCACAACCAATCAATTATGCAGAGTTGTGGAGCTCATTCTAATGGATACATGTACAAAATACTCCCACAACTAAGGCTTAGGGAACATTGTGGAAGAGGGGGAGGAAAGATTGTAAGAGCCAGAGGATTACGGAATTAGTTGTGAGATTGTGTCTCCTAGTAATGTCAGAATCTACACCCATAAAGTCTCTCCAACATGACCATCTAAACATGAGTGGAACGATACCAATACGCATGCCAAAGTGGACAGGG
Source organism: Neotoma lepida (assembly GCA_001675575.1). Classification (NCBI taxonomy): domain Eukaryota; kingdom Metazoa; phylum Chordata; class Mammalia; order Rodentia; family Cricetidae; genus Neotoma; species Neotoma lepida. The sequence continues at coordinate 1,312,244 of LZPO01000002.1, read as the reverse complement.
AAAAGCCCAGGAGGCCTCAACCCTACACAAAGAACCACAGGCAACCGAGGAAAGCTGGGGGTGGGAGAGATGCTCTTCCCTAGCACACCAATTAGTTGTCTAGTGCCAAATGGTCAGCCCTGAAAACATACATACAAGTAACATTATATGGACTGAAGAGGTTATAGTTAGGAATACATATACATATATGCATGTAACGACAAATAATGAAACAGAGGTCATGGATTTGAAAGAGAGTCAGAGAGGTATATGGGAAGGTTTGGAGGAAGGAAAGGGAGAAATGATATTATATTGTAATCTCAAAAATAAAACAGAAAAAATTTTAAATGTGCTGAATAAAGGGATTATGTATGTACTCCCCAAGTCTTAGTTTTCTCATTTGGTAGAAGATATTAACCACACACAACTGGGTGTGTTGGCATATGCCTGTATCCTAGAACTTGGGAGGTAAAGGCAGGAGAATTAGGAGTTCAAGGTTATCTTTGATCACATAGTGAGTTTGAGTCCATCCTGGGATAGCTAAGACCTTGTCTCAAAAAACAAAACAAAAGCCGGGAGGCAGAGGCAGGTGAGTTTGAGGCCAGTCTGGTCTACAGAATGAGTTCCAGGACAGCCAAACAACAACAACAACAGTAAAACAAAAAAGAAGCAACTAAACAAAAAAAAAAAAAAAGATTGCTCACATTCATTTGCTGTGAGGATTTCTTGTGAGGCTTGGAAAGCCCCTTAGATGATGTCTGGCACCCAAAGCTGTTCCATGGTACTGGAATTTGGGAGCAGCATATGCAATAGGATCTAGTAGGTTTCTATGTGAAGAGCCTGACCTCTTAGGGTGTGGAGATCCCATACACAAAAATGCAGAGCTTTGCTGCTATGCAGGGAACAGTTGCCTCTGAGAGAAGCTTCAGGCTTAGGAAGCGGGAGAAAAGAAGCCTGGAAGGTAGTTAAGTGGAGCTGCTCACCAGTCCCTTTGTGTCTGAGGCCCCTGGGTCTAGAGTGCAGTGAAGGAGTGGTGGTTGGACAAGGGCTCTGAGAGGGTAAAGGGCAACCCAGACGGGACTCTCAGGCTCCCTGGAAACATGAGTCACTGGGTCACTTATTAGAGCAGGCCAGCACAGTGGCTTCCAGTGCCTGGTTTAGGTGAGAGTGAGCAAACATTCCTGTTGCCTGAGACTGAGTAGTTGTCTAGGATCAAGAGCTTTCTGGACTAAGCGGCTATCACCTGGCACAAAAGAGAACAATGAGTCTTTGCAGCTTCTGCTCTTACCAACGGTTCTTGTACTTTGGAAGCTTGCTGTCCCCACTGCCTCCACACTGTTTGTACAAAATGAGAACCAAAGCAAGCAGCCAGCAACAGCAGCTGCAGTGGCAACTGCTCCTCACAGCCAGGTACAGTGGAACACACCTGTAATCACAGTACCCAGAAGGCTGGGGCAGGAGAACTGTGAGTCTGAGGCCATCCTGGGCTATTCGATGCATTCCAGGCTAGCCTGGGTTACACTGTGAAATCCAGGCCAGCCTGGCCTATCTAATGAGATCCTATCACAAAAGAAATTAAGAGAATAAAAATAAAACAAACAACAACAAAAACACTTTTACTGTAGCTCTGGCCTATTTCAAACTTTCAAAGATGCTGCTGCCTTGGAGATCAACTCCAAGCCAGAGAGCCTGGGTCCAGACCCTTTTTTTTACACTCATTTCTGTCCTCTTTAAAAGTCTCATTTACAGCCAAGTTTGGTGATACATATCTGTAATCTCAGCATTCAGAAGGCTGAGGCAGGAGGATCACTGCAAGGTCTAGATCATCCTGGACTACATAAGGAGACCCCATCTTTTATTTTTTAAAGGGTTCATTTTCTACACCACATATAGCCTTGTTCCTCAATCTGCCCCAAGCTCAGCTTCTTTTTGTCTCAGATGAGCCTGTCTTATCCATCTTTCAAGGTTCAGTGCAAAATGTTATTCCCTGAGCCACTGAGCTCTCTGAGTCCCCGTGGCACATTCTCTTTACTTTTGGGAGGGCACATACCAGGTTCTAGTGCCACACTTGGTAGACAAACAGAACATGTGTGCTGTGAGTAGCCGGTATGCTCACAGGGCTCAGAATTCAGGAGGGCATTCAATGGAAAGCTTCCTTTCACTCCTGCCCTGTAACATCCCTACCATCCTCCTCCTTCAGTGCTACTTTATCCTCACAAAAGCAAATCAGGCCACTTGCTTGGTTAACTGATTCAAATAAAATGCACTAAAATCTTGTAAGCACTCCAAATGTTCAAAATCTGAGGATGGCTACTAACATTATAGACTATCTTGTGGTCAGTAAGGTAAGAAAATTACTTCAAGGTGCGCTGTTGTATTATTTACTAAGCTTTCAAAGAGAAGGTAGAGTGAGCTCCATTTAGTGGAAAAGCAGGCTGCAATGCTCCATTAGTCTGCCAGCTATGGAGATGACTGCAGCTTTAAGGTGAAGAGATTCTGAGTTTTCTTTTATGCAAAGCTGTTTGAATATGAAAGGAACGAGGCTGGATTATTGTGAATCTTCCTGATGAAGCAGTGTGATTCATGATAGGACTCATTCATCCCCTGATCCATTCAGCAAATGTCTGAATACTTGCTTTCTCTGTGGGGAGAAGCCAGGAACAATGGTGAGCTGTTGAGGATGAGCACAAGTTGGTTATGGGGACACAAGAAGCCCTGATGGAGAGAGGACTGGGAATAGTTGAGTTCATTTCCAGGCTGTCAAGTTCTAGTTCTGTTTGTACTTCAGGAGGAGCGGTCTCGCACATGACAGGAGACAGGCCTGGAATTTAGGTGGAAAAGTCAGGGCAGGCAACAGTCATAGGCAGAGATGATCTGGGACCCAGAAGGTAGGGTAAAGGAGAGAGAGATAGACAAGGAAAAGAGAGGGGACATTAATTGAAGCTGGCAAAGAAGTTTCAAAAAATATTTCTCAATTCTTTGGGGCCAGAGCCAGGAGTGAGGGCCAGGAGCCAGGGCCTAGGGCAGCAGATGCTGGCTGCCCTCGTTCCTCTTCTGTAGGATGCACTCATGGCCAGTGTGCTGTTTGTTGTTCTGGAAGGCCTGGGAGATGAAGGGGGCTTTGACTGGCTTACAAAATATGCAGAAGTCCCAGAGTGAGGCTGTCATAAAAAGCCTACAAGCTTTACCTTAAGCAGAGATCAGCCAGAGCTGGACATAGAGAGGGTTTGGCTGAACAGGCGAGGGGCAAGAATATTTCCCTGTAGGTTGAGGAATGAGGAGGTGGTAGAAAGGATGGTGTGTGTGTGTGTGTGTATGTGCAGGTGTGTATGTGTGTAAAAATTTCCCAGCGAACAGATCTCAGATGTGTCCCTGAGAGGTTCAACAAACAAAACTGACACAACTGTTGTTTAAAACATGAACAGAGAGCAGTTTGCTACTGGGATATTATTCCCATGCCTTATGTGCTAGGTGCTTCCTGGAGACAGTGCAGCCCACTGGAAGCTGTTCTGGAGTCAGCTGATCTGGAATCCAGGCTTCTTAGAGCTAAATGGTCTTTGGACATTCATTTATCTGAGCCTCATTTTTCTCAACTACATACTCAGGCTTTGGTAATATGTAACTTGGGCAGTTTTAGGGATTAGAAATGCCCTGTACAAAGCTGTTACATATACTAGGTGCTTACTATACAGTAGCTATTAGCATTATTGCTATTACCACACTGGAGTAGGGTGGCCTAAGACATTGCTCAGTTTTACTGTCATTGAGGGATTTGTTACCAGCTGGGACAAAATATCTGAAAGCTAAGACTTTGTTTATTATTCTTTCCCATAGATTTGTCAAAGGCAGCCTTGGGGCTAGATATGTGAAACCCAGTTCTCAGATTCTACCACCTAGAATCTTCTCCTTTGGTAGTTATTTTGGCACACCAAGAAAATCATGCCACAAACCTTTTGGCTGCTGCTGATCTGCAGAAGACAGCTTGAGAAAACATTGACGTTGTGACTGGGCATCATCCCATTCCGTCTACCCATATTTCAGAAGGTATCTCTGAAAGATCCAAACTCCCCTTTAAAACCTGCACAGTTGGGCTGGAGAGATGGCTTAGTGGTTAAGAGTACTGGCCGATCTTCCAGAGGTCAGTTCAATTCTCAGCAACCACATGGTGGCTCACAATCATCTATAATGAGATCTGGTGCCCTCTTCTGGCCTGCAAGCATACATGCAGACAGAACACTGTATATACGATTAATAAATAAGTCTTAAAAAAAGATTTAAAAATAAAACCAAACAAAAAACCTGCACAGTCTGGGCGTGGTGGCACATGCCCATAGTTCCAGCCCTCTGGAGGCTGAAGCAAGGAGTATCACTTGAGCCTGGGTAAGAGAGTAAAACCTAGACCTTTAAAAAGTATCAGCATAAAATGAACAATTGCTTGTATCATAAAATCTCAGTGTTGCACCTGGTGTTCTCCATCTCTTACACTACGGGTTCAGGAGGATGGAGGTATGGAGGAAGGTCCATGATGAGTTGAGGGTAACCCTTGAAGCTGTCTGACAGGAGAATGAAGCTTCATTAGATCTTCTCATAACACTGTTTTGTACATACATTATTTCAAATAGAAACTTTCTTTTAAGCAAATGATGCTTTCAAGCACTGGATTAAAAACAAAAGATCATTTACTTTCATGTGTTCATTTCCTGTTGCTCCTCACTCCAGCCTGTGGGGTGAGTAGGGTCGTGTCTCTCAGAGACTAAGGCAGTGACAAGCTGGGGTTAGAGCTCAAACATCCCTGGTGTGGACCCAGAGTGAACTGCCTTGCTTGAGGTGCAAGTTTCCTGTGCAAAGGCTAGAAAGGAATCTGGGGAAATGTTGTGCAGGTGTTGGAGAGTGCTGTTTTGCAAGGAGACTGGTAACAATGGACTGGTAACAATTGCTGTAGGACGATGGGTAGTAACATGCCAACTGTGCCTAGGAGCCAACCTGAGGCCAAGAGGAAGTGGAGGAGGTTCTTCTGGAGTTCAGAGCCTGGAGAACTAATTTCCATTGCAAAAGTGCCCCCTTTGCAAGTTGCTTAAAATGACAAAAGTGAACATTTTGCTTCAGATGACAGATTCCCAAGGAGTGAAACTAACCCAGAACACTAATTATTTTGGGTTTTCAATCATACCTTTAGCCCCCTGCTCTGTCTTTCTCAAGAGGGTCTTAGGAGGGGTGAAAGTGGAAAGGACGTTTCAGTATGGAATGCCTTCAAAAGAAACATCACTTCATACTGGTAATGATGCTACACATCTGGAATCCAGTGCTCAGGTGGGGCAAGAATTTAAGGCCACTCAAGAATAAAAAACTTGGAAAGATTAAAGATGAATGTGAATTCCCCCGCCCCCCCATGCCTTGCTCCTTCTCCTCCTTTCCCTCTCTTCCTTGCCTTATCTTCCTCCCTCAGCACCTCTGTTTCTTTGAGTGTCATGTAGCCTAGGCTGGCTTCAACTGGCCACATAGCTAAGGCTGGCTTTGAATCCCTGATCCTCCTGCCTGCACTATCAAGTGCTGGAATTATCTTTGTGCACCACCATACTGGACTTTCTTTTTTCAGTCAGGATCTCAGGCTTGCTTTGAACTTCAAACCCTCCTATCTCAGCCTCCTCTGGGTTGGGATTATAGGTGTGCACAGTGCACTGGAACACCATTTGCTGATCGATCTGCCCTCTGTGTGAGAGCCACAAATGTTTTCCCTCAACTTAAGCATTTACATGCTTTGCTTAGCTGTGTGACGGTGGTAAGTCACTGATTCATCTCTCTGAGACGGTTTCCTTCACTAGACAATGAAGATAGAGCTTGATTGTCAGGATGGGAGAATGGAAACAAAAACGGCATATGTATAAGCACAGAAATGCAGGCATACATATATATGTGCATGATAAGCAGAACTGAGAAGCAGTATTGTTACCTGTCAAGAGCATCGAGAAGCCTGGTTCCTGGAATTCACCCAAACCAGCTGCCTCCGGGACCCTGGAAGGCCTGGCTCTGGTGGGAGTAGAGAAGGTGGTGCTTTTTTGGTTTCTGAGCAGTGAGGCATCAGGCACATAGTGCTGAGGAGAATGGAGGAAGATGGGTTGCTCATCACCTCCCTCTGGCTTTAGCTGAGGGAGTAGAGGCGGGAAACTGGCACAACCTTTTCTTTGCTGAGTCAAGTGAGAAGGAGCCTGTAGAGCTCCAGTGCTGTTTAAATGGCAGTTTTAGTTTTAAGGATGCTCCCACCAGGAAGCTGCTCAAAGACACGTGACTAAAAGCACAAGGTGGGCTTGATGTAACCACTCTGCTTGGTCCATCCTGCTCTGTAGCATGGGGACAGTATTCCTCCTTTGCAAGGCCTTTGTGCTGATAGTGGGGAAAGTACCTCATAGTAAAGGCCTGTTACCTGCCCATTTCCTTTTCTTTCCTACTGGACAGACCAGTCACGGCCCTGATGAAACATGAAAGCCTTATTCTTCAGTTGCCTGACTTTATTACAGTGGTGGCCATGACTTACTTAATCATCCAAGACCTAGGAGCCATCCTCTCCATTAACTGAAGAAAGATACTTTTGGGTTTTTATTGCATGAACTCACACAGGTTCGACTTGTCAAAGACAGGATTCGAACCTACTTTGTGTGGTCTGCCTCTTGGGTCTCAATGTGTGTGGAGGCTCAATGAAGTTGGAGGTTACAAAAAGTACAATCTTGTAAGGACTCAGACCAAGGTGTAACTCAAAAAAGTGGCTAGTTTATAAGTAAATAAACTTCAGGGTCGGGTTCTAAGGGCAGAAGACAAACCTGTGGCTAGAGGTAGCCTGGCAACAACTGGAGGAGGGCTGAGGACAGTGCTTCTAGCTCTGTACGAAATTTCATCCATGCTCTACCAGTTTCTGGAGCCTCTGTGTGAGGGGGAGACGGATCCTTTATTAGGAAGTATACAAATATATTATTGGTAGCCTTCTTGCTGTCACCACCCACGAAACAACCTCCTCCTCAGCACCTGACAGCCCTCCACTTCCCACCCTACAAACAAGAGGGAATTGAGTCTCTGCAAAGCCTTCTCCTCAGACTGCAGGAGCTAGAATAGGAGGGCTGAGTCATCTTCCTCTTCAAAGGAAACCAAAGTGGACTGGAACCACAGAACAAAAGGATGTTCTCTAAGCAGATCATAGCCTGCTCTTAGAGGGTACCAACCCCTCCATCCCAGAAAGCTCCTACTTTCAGCATCATGGGCACCATCCCTCTTCTCCACTTCTATTTATCTAATCTGCGGGAGTGTACTTTAGTACAGCCAGCTAACAGAGGCATACGTTCCTACTGCACCAGGTATGGAGCCACATAGACAAAGAGGTCCAGTGTGGTTGGAGGTGGCTTTCACCTTAAGGCTTAAGCTAATGTTCCTGTGAGGGTAAAGGATGAATATGTAGAGCACCCTCTCTGGAGCTCCCATTGCTCATGCTCAGGGCAAGGACTGGGTAGGAATTTTATAACACAGGCTTTCTATTTATTTAGAGACAGAGTTTTATGCAGCTGAGGCTGGCTTCACTAATGTAATTAAGGATGGCCTTGACCTTCTGAGCATCCTCCTACTTCCCAAGTGCTGAGATTACTGGTATGAGCCAACATACTCATGAGACTAATTCTTTAATGGTCCCTTCCCTAGAGCTCTAATTTCTGAAACCAGTGCCTTATAGCAGAGGCACTCTCCTATTTGAGAGCATGGGTGCTGCTCACAGGGCTCATACCACACCTAGTGAGAAAGAGGAAGTATGGGCAGTTTGGACTTAGGGCAATTCTTGCTCAGAAGGAAGGCGTAAGGCAAGGATTTCCAGACACTCAGAGACCCACAGTCGAACCCTGCTGCTCCACCACAAACAACAAAACCAGCTGATACCCACATTTGTGCATAGGCCCACATATTAGATGGGGGTTTTATTACCTTTTTAAGAGAATGAATTCATACTATCATAGACTACATAGAGCCATTTCTTAGTGCTCTTTTCTGACCACTTAAGAAATCAGAATACACCATGATGAGAATTAATTAATAAAGCCAAACAAAGTCTCTGGTCATTACCTAGGGTACAAGCAATTATTTGATACTACTGAATGCAAAGCAAGACTCCGCATGGCTGCCTTCACTGCACCCTGCTGAGGTTGTCCTTGGTGCGCACCACGTTGTCCTTTTGCCCTTCAGGAAGATTAGCCCATGTTCTGTCGGTTGCCATAGCCCCTGGGATGGGTGTCCTTCCAGTCATCCCACTCTCGCAGTCTGTGCAGAGTTTTCTCTTCACTCTCGTCATCCTGTTGTTCTTGGTCTTGCTGCTGCTGGGATGCTCTTTTGAAATCCGCTACCACAGGAAAAACAGAAAGAGGAGAGAGAGACGGAAGAATTGTAAATAAACAACATTAGGGAGCTCAGCTTTGCTCTGAGCACAAGCACAGACAATGAGAACAGAGCACAGCTAGCTGCCTGGGTATGGCTCAAATGCGAAGAACATGTCTATTACTGAATACACTATATGCTATGCAATGGTAGCAAGTAAAGATGTCTCCAGAAGTTTTCACAGAAGCCAAGATCACAGAGGTGTCCTCCACAAATGGATTCTATTTTGGGAAAAAATTCTTTCTAAATGATCAACAATCTCTTCATCAAAACAAAAACAAACAAATAAAACCAACCCCCCCAAATCCCACCCACCAGCAAAAATAAAAACCATAGAAACTCGAAATCATAGAAGTTAAAGAAATTAGGTAAATGTATCTCTGTAAGAGTTTATGAGCCCCAGGAGTCCTCGGAGGGCAGAAGAGGGCAGAAGATCCCCTGGAACTGAAATACAATTTGTTGTGAGCCACCACATGGGTACTAGGAACTGAACCTGCTCTTGCAGCCCCAACTTCCTTTAGTATAGTCACACAATCTTTCTATGTATTTCCTTTTCCTTGAATTTGTTAAGGTTACAGAATTCTTCCACTGTCAACCATGCTTAAGAATCAAATGAATGGCCGGGCGGGCGGTGGTGACACACACCTGTAACCCCAGCATTTGGGAGGCAGAAGCAGGTGGATCTCTGTGAGTTCGAGGCCAGCCTGGGCTACCGAGTGAGTTCCAAGAAAGGTGCGCCAAAGCTACACAGAGAAACCTTGTCT
>LZPO01000002.1:1281440-1297609 GCA_001675575.1 Neotoma lepida | reverse complement strand
GCTTTTTCAAGACAGGGTTTCTCTGTGTAGTTTTGGTGCCTGTCCTGGATCTCTCTCCGTAGCCCAGGCTGGCCTTGAACTCATAGAGATCCACCTGGCTCTGCCTCCCGAGTGCTGGGATTAAGGGCATGTGCCACCGCCACCCAACCTTATTTCGTATTTTTTAAAGTATAAATACATGTAAAAAAAGTAAAAACAAATGTGAGTGTAGCTCAATGAATTGTTATAAACCTAACAAGTTCATGTAATTGGAACCCAGACAGAAATATAAAACACTAACTTTGCAGAAGCCTCCTTAGGTCCAACTGCATTTCTGATCCCCCGCTAAAGGCAAATACATACTGGCTTTTAATCAGCATGTACAACATGTTTCACCTGTTTTGAACATTATATGAATGAAATCACACAGTATATATGTGTTTGTATTTGGCTTTTCCACACATAATTAGGTGTGCTTCAGCTAGATTTATTATGTACAGCTGAAGAACTACAGTTAGTTTAACCTTATAGCTACACAGCAGCTCATCATATGAATATACCAAAACTTACTTATCCATTCCGGTATGTATGGGCATCCAAGCATACTGTATCCATAGTAGGCTATTAAAAACAACGATGCTACGGCTTCATAATTATTTTATGGGTCACTGTCTCTTCCTCTTGGGTCTATACCAGTGGTTCTCAACCTGTGGGTCATGACCTCCTTGGCATTGCATTATCAGATACCCTACATATCCCATATTTATATTATCATTCATAACAGTAGCAAAATTACAGTTATGAAGTAGTGATGAAAATAATGTTATGGTTGCGGGTCACCACAACCTGAAGAACTGTATTAAAGGGTCGCAGCATTAGGAAGGTTGAAAAGCACTGGTCTAAATTAAGAAGTGAAACCATGACGTCATAGATGTATACCTGTATTCAACTTTTGTGGAACCATCAACTAACTCTCTTAGATCTCCCATCTGTCTTGTTTCCTTCATTTGGGCTTCCTTTTTGTTTTCTTTTCTCCCAACTTACTGATGTAGGATCTTAGGTTGCTGGTTTTATTGTCTTTCCTCACCTTGCATTTTCAACATTATACATATTTCCCTCTCAGCATAGCTTTGACTGTACTCCTCAAATTCTAATGCTCTTCCAGTGTAATTTTCCTTTGACTCGTGGGTTACTTAAAAATGTGTTAATTCCTAAATATTTGGGGGACTTCCCAGATATGTTATGGTCTAAGAACACATTCACTGTGATTTCAATTTCTGAAAATTAACTAAAACTTATGATGACCTATACTATATGTTGAATGTGTCATGTTTATTTGAAAATGTTTATTTTGCTGTTGTTGGACATAGTTTTATAAATACCAAATAGTGTATGATGACTGACAGTGTTGATCAGGTTTTTCTAGAGCCTTACGGGTAAACATAATTCTATAAATTACTAAAAGAGGTATTAACATTCTCAATTGTGTAGGTCAGCTTTCCACAATACAGATGAAAAAAAAACAATTGGAGGAAAGTTTTCCCTTGACTCATTGTTCCAATTCTTCATAATTTGTCCCCAAAACTTTGGGTTCAAGATGAGGTTGAACATCATGGTGAGGAATGTATGTTGGAGCAAAGCTATTTGCTTCATGGCAGCCAGGGACCAGAGGGGGAGCATGAAAGAAGGGGCCCTCAAGGACCTACTCAAGGCCCCCACCTCTTAAGTGTCTATCACTGACTAATAGCCCATCAAATTATAAGCCTACCAATTGATTAGTTCACTGATGAAGTCAAAGACTCCAGTATCCACTCACTTTCCAAAGCCCTACCTGCTGCACGGGGATCGTGCTTTCAACATGTGCAATTCAAAGTATAACACCAATTGTTTCTGTAGGCTTGTCTATTTCTCCATTAACTGCTTTTATCTTCCTGCAATCTGAAGCTTGGTAACAGGCACTTACACAGTTACAATTCATGTGGCTTCCCTTTCTTTTATCAGTATGAAATGATCTTTTAAACTTCCCTTTTCTCTTGACATCTGCTTCATCTAATATTACTATAGCTACGGTTAATATGGTACATGGTTATAGTTTTTTTCATTTTTGATAATATTTAAATTTTTTGTATTTTGAAATACACAATTTCCTATTAATAGTAGGCAGCTGTGCTAAGACCATCAATCCTTGATTTCTCATTTGAAGGTTTGTTCCATTTACATTTAAGGTGTTCTGGATTTGGCCACTCCAATAGATGAGTACTGGCATCTCTTTTAATTTCTATTATCTAAATGACATGATGTGGAGCATCTGCATATTTTCTTCAGTGAAATATATAATTAAGATCTTTTTTGGTCATTTTTTTCAACTGGCTATTCATTTTCTTATTATTGAAAGCACACATCCCCATGCAGACACATATAAGTAAAAAAATTCTTTAAAAATAAAACTTTTATTAATCATCCGTCTGTGTATGTATATGTATATGAGGGCACACATACCACATCATGTTTGTGGAGGTCAGAGGACAACTTGTAAATTGATTCTCTCTCCACTGTGGGTCCTGGGGATGCGAGTGAGGTTGTCAGACTTGGCAGCAGGTACCTTTAGCTGCTGAGCCATCTCAATGGTACAAGTATACCTATTTTATATACATATAGACCCATGGTTACAAATCTTCCTGGGTAAAAGGTGCTGTAAGTGGAAAAAGTTTAAAGCCTTCTCCATAGTGTGCTATACTCCTAAGCTGTGATGTTCAGTGGGCTAAATGTCTTAAAGGCATTTTTTTTTACACGTGTGTGGTGTGTGTGCACACGTGTGCGTGTACAGGCCAAAGGTTGCTTGCGCTGCCCCACCTTATATACTGGAGTGAAGTCCTTCATTTGAGTCCAGAGCTCACTGTTTCAGCTAGTCTAGCTCTCGAGCTTATTCTGGGAATCCTGTCTGTGCTTCATGAATGCTGAGACTGCCGGCAAATCACTGCATCCACCAAGCATTTAGACGGGTGCCAGGCATCTGACCTCCAGTTCTACTGCTTCCGTGGCAACAGCTTTACCTGCTGAACCATCTCTCCAGCTCCCAAAGCTATCTTTGACATGATAGTTTCAAAATACCATGGGTTAATCCAGATGTAGCCCTGTACTAAGTTGAAGAGCATCTGTATCATAGAGATTTTGAATTTCTAGCCTCTAGAGAATAATAACTTTGAACTTTAGAAGACCATGAAACTGTTTGGAGCCAAAATGCCCATTTATCTCTCTTGTATTGCTAAGCCATTGAATTCACCAGTTCATTAGGGCTCCTCCTGTGTGGTTCTCTCCTTTCTAGAATATCTTCCTCACTTTGCAGTTGGTATGGTCACCTTAAATTCAGTGCTCTCATTCCTTAGCCAATAAGTCTAGAAATTTCTATCTGAGTTTTAGTTATTCTATGTCATGAAAGTGCAGCATGCCTATGTGTGTGTGTGTGTGTGTGTGTGTGTGTGTTCTATTGGAAAGAGCACTAACACTGGAAAGTTGAAGCCTTGAATTTCAATGCTAGCCTGGCCACTGTATTAGTTAAGGTAGGATAACTCACTTCTTACAGACCACTACCTTAAAATAGAGGTAAGAATGTTTCCCTCACATAATTAAAAGAGTCAAAGGAGACAAGGAACTAAGGCTCAGAGGGTAGACAATGTCTCACCAGTGAGGTGGCAGGAAGTGTACTGGTCACCCCAGGCCTGTTTGTGACTTCTTTCCTGTTACATAATGCAGATTTCTCTAACCTTTGCTCGTCTTTCCCTTTCAAAGAAGCCTGAAGACCTACCATGGTTTAACTACCAAACTGGACACCAAGAACACAGAACATCCAAAGGCCTGCTTTCAAGGGCTTTTAAGTTCCTCTCACTCCTTCAAAGTATGGCCCACCCTCCAGTTTATGCCTCTTTCTGGTCACTTTCCAGGTATGTGTAGGGAGTTGTTCTTTTAAAAATATTGTGTTCAGTTTGTAATTTTTGACTGTCCAGGGACCAGCATGATACAATCTGCTCTGTCATTGCCACAAGTGGGTTTTTGATTTTGCTATCTAGCTGCTGTTTTCATGTCTTAATTGGAGAGATCAAAAAATGACCCTGTTCAGAGTCATCTGCTATGATTTTATCGGTAAAATGACACCGACTAGGCGACTCTTGTCAGACTACTGGCTTAGACTGACTCTGCTCAGGTTGTAATTTTGGAGGTGTAAGGAACCAGCAGCACAACCATTTTCTTCCCACCACTTCATACCTGGTGTCGGCTTGGCTATTCCCCGATCTGGTAATGCTCCGTATTTCTGATGCTGTTCATACCAGTCACTCACCGTCATAGTTGCCAGGCTTGGATAACCAGCTCCAAATACTCTGCAAAAACCACATTCCGTTTAGAGAACTAAACAAATATAGAAGTAGTGAAGAGCCTCTTGCCTCTTTAATGATGAGGCAGGTGTCTGTGTTATTCTCATTCCCCTCCATGGCACTCTTTTGAGGACTTGTACAATCTCCTCCAGCAATGCAGAAAAGGGGGCATCCAGAAGGAAGCATTAAAGTCAAGGGCACGCATGAGAGTGAGAGGGTAGATAGCCCAGGGTCATCTCCCAATAAGCAATTCCAAGGGCCAGGACTCACAATGACACTGTGAATTAGCAATGAACAGTTGGCGGTGCTGAAATGTGGAGAATACTTTCCTGCAACCTTGTGGAATAGTATCAATAACTCAGAATTAAATCATAGGTAGGCAGATATGTCCTTCTGAGAACTGCTCTCGAAGGCAGGAAGAGTGTCAATAATAGAAAAAAAACACGGAAAGCATGCAATTCTGCATTCGATTCACTGATTTCTTTCTGTGTTATCGGCTTTTTAAAAGTTTGAGGTGAAGGGTACTTTTGAGGACAGACAGGGAGAAAGTATCAGGAAAGCTTTAGGCTCTTTGCCGAAAGAGCACCACTCACAGCTGAAGCCATTACTTTGCAAAAATGTCCATTTTGTATTTTACTCAAGCATTGCACGGAACCATCAAATCTGAGGCTGCAAAGGCGGGTCAGTGTGCAGCACTACCTACTTGGCTTGGGCCTTGTTCCGAGTGAGTATGAAGGGTTTCATTGGAGGCTTCTCTGGAAGAGATGAGTAAGAAGTTGATGCCTAAGAAGAAAAGTAATTTTAGAGGTGCATTTGCCATATTACCCATTTTATCACATAGGCTTTCAAGTCTTCTGGGGCTGAGAAGGCTCTGGGTCCAGAATTCACTCCCTTTCTATTATCAGTGGTCAAGCTTTATGCTTTTGGTTTATATATATTTATTTCTTGTGGGTGAGAGTTAGGTGTGAAGATCAGAGGACAATTTGCAGGAGTCAGTTCTTGCTTTCTGTCATGTGGCTTTGGGAGAACAGCCATCTTGATGGCTCCTTCTATTTATCAGTCTTGAAGGGTATTAAGTACTTTGCTAAAATGAGAGAGAGCAAGTCCTCTCAGGAAACTTCTTACCACAAGGAAAAAACTATTTGGATTTAAAATAGGCCCATCCAAAGAAGGAAATTCTAAAGCCTACTGCCATGTTCCACATAAGCCACTTGAGCTGAGTCTGAAGTGCTTTCCTTCAGCCTGACCTTTTGTGGAAAAGAATTATTAAGATCTTTCTTCCAAAAGCCCTTTCCAATGTAATTATGCTGTTAATTTTCAAGAACCTCTAAAGTATTTTATAAATTAATGTCCGTCTGTAAAGGGAGGAAGGGCAGACCAGTGGTTTTTATATAAAGGCATACAGGCATGCTGGAACAATGTATGATTAAATAGCCAGGCAGTGGTGGCGCACGCTTTTAATCCCAGCACTCGGGAGGTACAGGCAGGCGGATCATTGTGAGTTCGAGGCCAGCCTGGTCTACAGAGTGAGTTCAGGATAGCCAAGGCTACCCAGAGAAAGTGTGTCTCAAAAAAAAAAGTATGATTAAATAGAAGGTGCTCATTTGGTTTTTACTGCATCACTTCCAGAGCCCAACTCAGTACCACATGAGAGGTAAAAAAACTAAACAAAACAAAACTACACACACCTAACAGGGCACGGACAAGGAAGGATTCAGAAGAGTCTAACTTCGAAATGCTAGAGAACCATTCCCCTAGGTAAATGCTCAAGGGGCCTTATGACCATGGAATAGTAAAAGTGTTTTCCTCAGGTAAGAGCTCCCAGGCTCATTAGGACAAGCCAAATTAAAAAACAGTTGGGCCAAGGACTCGGATCAATTATTGTGGTGGCTGATCAACCACAGAGCAAATGGCAACAGAGCATATACTCTTTTGAAGCAGCTCCAGAACAGGGTTAGGATGGTCAAAGATGCTCTAAAGCTCATCTACAAGGTTTTTTAAAGTAGTCTTCTGGGCATTGTGTACATGACGATGCCCCTGCTGCAGGGTCTCCTATCTGGGTATTGACTGGTCTATGAGTGTGCACTGTGTAAGGCTAAGTTCTAAGTCTTTCCCCAACCTAAACACATTCCCTGCTCTTTTGTTTCATCTTGTTTCTCTTTCTCTCCCCCTCTACTCCCTAGTTCTGCTTTTCTTACTCATTCTAATCCTGGTCTTTCCCTTTTCTACAATAATTAAGTAGATCATAAAGGCCCCCTTTCCTCCTTATGCCCTCTTTTCACAGTCAAAGCCAATTCAAATTTTAAGGAAAAGTATTTCCTTGATACCATCCAGTTATAACTAAGAGCCTTAGATTAGAAACTATCAGGGCCAGTTGCTACAATGAACCGCAAAGCTACCCTGGCGAACCACCAGCCTTTTCCCACCTATCCTAATGTGAACAATGCTTTTATGGAGAGTTACAAAGCTTTAGTGTTTGCAGTGCTGAGGATTAAAATGAGGGCTCTGCCCATGCCGGTCAGGTTCTCCATCACTGAGCTACTTTGCCAGTGTTTTCTAATTTGTGTTTTGAGATCTTTTGTTTTGTATCTTGTCACTCCTTCAGCTTTGAACTCACTATGTAGCTCAGACCGACCTCAAACTTGTGATGTTTCTGCCTCAGCCTCTTGAGTAGATGGAATTCTAAGTGTGCATCACTACATCCGGCTAGGGACTTTCATTTGCTTTCACTCCTGCAGAATGTTCGAACTTCCGGCAGCAGCTTTCCATTGCTATGTGGGCAAGGACAAGGCTTACCTCTCTTGGAGAGTCTTTTTCTTTCAGGATCTTTATTTCCTGGTCAATGCTCTCAATCTCTTCTAAGCTGATACCAATCCACCTCCGAAGGTGAAGGAGGTAATATTCACGAACACGTTCATCATCTGCTTGACCACTTTCCACAGCAGATTTCAGTGCAGACAACCTATGCTCCACCTCCTTCTTCTGCTTGTATCTGTTCCACAGAAAAGCATTACCCATGAACTTAAAAATACAGATCTCTTCTAAAGAAGGCTATAGTCAGGTCTGCCTTTGCAGATGTCCAGGTAGTATGCGTGCCAATTCCTACCTTGGAAATAGAATCTATGGTCTAGGACTAGATTCTATAATCCAGAGCCAATCTCCAGACTACAAAGCAAGAAAGGGCTTAGGCATATCTTGATCTCAGTAAGACCTATCATTATCTTTCAGGATGAGATGCTCTAGTCATCCGGCCATATCAGTTCTCACTCTGCTAGATGTTCAGTGCCACAGAGTGCTTCCTGTAAGTCCTCCACTTCGAAGATGAATCTTCAAGGAAAGCCAAGACCTTAAAGGTCACTGTTTGCCTGCCACTGATGCAGGACTTCTTATGAAACTGCTGAAAAACTGGTCATCTTTTTTCTTTCATGCAAAATATTCCTGAGGTAGATTCTTAAAACCTAATTTTAAGAATCAATGATCTTGGCTGAAAATGATCCCCATTTTCCAGAATTCATTCATACCTCATCTATCATTCATCTGTCAATTATCTCCAGAGTATGAGAAGCACTTTTAGTGCTAGAGACTGTTTACAATAGACAGTCCTTGCCTTCAGGCAGCTTTCATTCTCGTGGAGGAAGACAGATCAAAAGGAATAGAAGACAAGCTGGATGAGGATACACACTATGAAGCAGTAAGAAGCAAGGTGAATGGATAGGACACAGTGTGGAAGTAGGCATGCCAGTACACACACAGTGAGCAGAAGCGATCTTTCTGAAGAGATAGCCTGAGCAAAGCCAAGAAAAGAAGGCAGGAAGTGATCCTCATACACAGAAGAGTATTCTAAAAGGGAAAAGCAAATGTGCACGGAGAAGTGTCTAGAATAGATAGAAAGCAGGGAAAGGAAGTAAGATATCAATGCAACTTTAGGGAGACAGCAGCGCGGGTGGCAAGAGATGGATGCAGCAAAATACCAAACAGGCTATATTTGCAGATGTGTTGGATATGAAGGCTTGCAACACACAAGAGCCAAGTAAAAACGCCATGGTTTCTAAGAGAAGTCTATCAAAATCCCTCTGCCTGGAACTCCTCACTTCCACAATAGGAAGCTCTTCTTTGGGGGTACCTAGATAAGGTCTTAGCTTCAAGTTGATGGAGAGTTTAAGGTGAGGGGGGTGGTCCTCGAACTCCTCAAAGTTTATACAGAACTCTCTGCAGATGCAATCTCTTCTTTCCTTCCTCTGCAAATATGCCTTCTTCCTCTTTTCTTATTTCCCTATCCCCTTGCTTTCCTTTTCCATCTTATTTTGTCAAGAACAGGGTTTGATCCCACAGTCAAGGATCACTGCACTATAGACACTGTTATAAAAACATTCAGGCTCTTCTGTGACCCAACAAGAAAGCATCTTGTATGTCACAATATCACCATATGTAGCCTTCTGGGTAAAACAATGCAAAGGCCAATTCCTAGCTCAGGAACGCTACTGCTAATGTTATTTAAGAATGTTTACTTGGTTCCACAAACAGCTACTAATCCTCTTCCGTGGAGGTGCCTATGTCATAGGAAAACAACATATAAGGGTCCTAGAATGTATATACTCCAGGATGAACTCTGGGTGAGTCTAGTGGTCCTTTAAGTAAAGTTGCTTGGCTTTTCTC
Source organism: Neotoma lepida (assembly GCA_001675575.1). Taxonomy (NCBI): domain Eukaryota; kingdom Metazoa; phylum Chordata; class Mammalia; order Rodentia; family Cricetidae; genus Neotoma; species Neotoma lepida. The sequence goes on along the minus strand of LZPO01000002.1, from coordinate 1,288,604 downwards.
CTTCTCCATGATCATTCAACCCATTCACTCTCTGTTTCATTCCTTGCTTCTGTGACTTAGCTCTTTTCCATCCTTTGGATACCTGGCTCTTCAGCATCTGTTCTTTTAGGCTAGTGGTTTAAAAACAACAAACAAACATACAAAAACTTTTCTCTTAGATAAGGAACTTTCTTCAAGTGAGAATTTGAATAGGACTCCAGTAAGTAATATACAAATAAAAATGTGCCTTGGAAAAATTAGAGGAAGGCTCCTAACATAACTCACTGGTGAACTATAGGGCTCTGAAAGACAGACCGAAAACCATTGTTCTAGACTATATCAGTGTTCTAGGCTCCCCAGGGTGGACCAACTATTGCCTTAGAATCCCTTACTCCTATAACCACTCTGACTTGGGAGTTTCCCAGCAGTTTACAGTGCTAAGGAATTACAAATCTGTGTCAAATGGGCCAACCACAAATGTCTATTATCATGATTTTCTTTTGTGGAGATGCCATTACCAGCATCAGGCTTGCCTGATGGCCAGGCAGTTATAACACTAATTGTCCTTTATCTTCAAATTTCTGCTTTACGCTTCCTCCCTTCCTCATCTGTTCCTCCATCCTGCTTTTTATCAGTCTTGTCCCTATCCACTTCTTTCAGGGCGCACTGTCAGTTCCCTGCTTTCATTACTCATGGCTGAGTTTTTCACTCCATTATTTTCCTCCCCTATCTTAGAATTGCCTTTCTGTAACCTACTTCCTTCCCTTTCAATTGACTCCTCTTTTAGGCTTTAGAAGGAACAGCACTAAACTGGAAATTTGAAGACCCGAGTTTCAATTCCAGCCTGACCCCTTACTAGTTATGTAATTCTGGTCAAGGCAATTTGAAAAGCACATCCTCATAGCTTTATCATGTGGATCTATTTCATGGAGCTGTTAGAGGATCAAATAGAAAAATGCTCAAGAAAATTCTTTGTAAATAGCAATACATGCATTACTAGCAGATAAGAAACTGAGCCTGGGGAGGGATGGGGACAGATCATGCCCATCTATTAAGCAGTAGAAGTTAGTATCCCAAGATGGTCCAATTCCAAAGAATTAGTTTTTGCAATGCTGTATTGCTTCCATCCTTTGGAATACTACTCTATATCTGTCTCTCCAGATACCTCCAAGCTTTAACTATGATCCAATTACTGGGCTGGGAATCATGAGACACAATACAGTTAGAATACTAATACATTACTAGTCAAGGCCTCTGACCTTAAGAAGTTCCAAGTCTAGAGACTGAAATAATTATACTACACTAAACAGCATGAATTAAAGTATGTGTTAAGGTAGGGTGTGTGTGTGTGTGTGTGTGTGTGTAGGGGGGTATGTAGGGAGAGGCCTTAGACTGGATATAACATTTTGCTTCTGTAAATTCTTCTATTTGCACTTTGTTGGGTCTCTTCTGATGGTTATTTCCTTCCCTTTTCTCTCCTAGCTTGCCCTGAAGGCTTCTTAGCTTTTTTTTCTACATATTTTTCCTTGGAAAACATATCTATATTCACCAAAGTAGAGAGCGCCTAACTTTTTTTGCATCAGTCACAACACAGACTCCTCAGTTTTAGTCTCATATTTCCATTTGTCTATGGAAGTGGCCACCTAGTTGTCACTTAAGAACCTAAAGCCACTAAGTCTTATAGTCTAATTACTTACCCGGCGTCTTTCATTTCTGTTAAAAGAATGGAGGTGCTGTTACTCAACCACATTCATACTTAGTCCTGAAAGATGGTTAAGAGAATATGCACAGGGAAGCAGATATGAGAGAAGACATGCCATTTAGGTGTTTTATTTAGGACAGTCTCAGTATCTAGAGTCATGGGCAGAAGGAGTTACAGAAAGGAAGAGTCTGAATAATTGGGGGTTTTTGTTTGTTTGCAGTATGAGAGATTGAGCCCAGGCCCTCGAGCATTCAAGGAAAGCACTCTATCATTTAGCTACCAAGTTTGCCCTGAATAATTTTTCTAGTCATATAAATGCTTCTTACAAAAGTAGTGTCTGTGATAGCTATAACTTCCCTTTTATCATTTCATTCCAGTTGGACTACTAGTAACTTGTGGCCCAACTGTTTCCTTTCAGTATTCTATTCACAGCCCTTCCTGTGGACCTCTGCTCATACTAACTCTTAGAGCTTCTGTCAAACTGGACTACCATCTATTCCCTGTACATAATTCAATCTACTTCTGTTTGGGACATGCTCATGTTGTTTCTCCTATTTGTCAACAGTAAACATTGTTGGAGCACTTGGTACATGCCAGGCCCTGTGCTAGGGATAAAACAGTGAGCAAGAGAGAAATGGCTCCTACCCTTATGAAGCACACATTCTAGTAGGAGACAAACCTGAGAAGATAGACACATGATGTAACTGCACGTGAGCTCCATGCCATGAAGCAAGCAAATGTGGAGGGAAGAGAGAATGATAGACGTTAACTACTTAAAGAGTCTGCTGTGGAAAGGGATTGCTAAAGAACACTTAAGCTGAGACCTAAACAATAAAGAATTGGCCGTATGAAGAAAATTTAATATAAAAAGAACAGCACATACAAAGAAGGAAGGAGCTGGTCTCTTCAAAGACCTGGATGGCAGCCAGTGCAGCGAGGGTCCAATAAACAAGTGAAGAATGACATGTGATGAAACCGGAGAAACAGACACCAGATGACACAGGGCCTTGGCTACCTAAGGCTGGGAGGTACTGATGGCTTACAGCAAGGTGTGCTAGCAGAGATGGAAGACAACAGGATAAGATACCTTCTGTCGCTAGAACTGACAGGCCTTGCTGATGGACTAGATGACAAAATTCAGAAAAAGGTAGGTCTTGAAGCTACCTCGTAGGTTTCCTGCTTACACGTCCAGGTGAATGGCAGTGTACTTACTAAAGTAGTGAAGACCTGGGTATGTGGGCACACTTGGAGTGAAAAGCCAAGGCTCTGAGCTGGAGATGTATAGTGCTTCCCTAGTATGCATGAGGCCCTGGAATCAATCCCTAGCACCACAACAGAAAAGGAAAAGAAAGAAATAGGAAAACAGCAAGCAACTGTGAAATACCCATAACTGGTGCTAGAACCATGGTCAGAAGAATTATAGGATAGTTACATGAGTTCAGGAGCATTAGTATAAATGTAGTGTTGACAACTCACCTGTCAAACAGGTTTTTTTAAAAAAATGTTCAAAGATCAAGATTACAGGCCAAAGAAATGGAAATCAAAATTAGATACTTTTTTCTATTTGACTAATTGAATTTTCTAGTGTTAACATCCAGGACTTGTGAAATGGGAATTACTTTAAGACTTCGTTCTTGTGGAAGGCAATACTGTTGCCATACAGCAAGAGTCTTAAAATATTCAAAGAGGAATCTATTCCAAGGAGACAGTAACCAAAGCAGTACAAATGTTTGTTCATAGCATTACTTAGAATCACACACACACATCAAAAACAAAACAAACAAACAAACAAAACCATACCCCAAAATGCAAGCAAACAAAACAAAAACAGGATCTAAATACTTGACAGTAATAGTTTAAGTGATTATGGTACAACTATAGAATGGAATATTACAAAACCATCAAATATGGTTTCAAATGACAGGGGAAATGCTCACAATATTAGTTTTTAAAAAACAGGATAAAAAGCTGTATTTACAGTATTCTTTGTAATTTATTAACTAAAATAACTATATATCTGAAAGAAAATACAGCAGAAAATTAACAATGACATCTACGAATGCTAAGATTAAGGCTTATTTTTGATTTAAAAATAGTGTTTTGCAAATTTTCAACAATGAGTAATATTACTTTTACATTCAGCAACTGTATAGTTTCTAATTTGAGTGATCCTTCAAGACCCATCTCACAGGCCATTGTGTTCGGAAAGCTTTCCCTCAGTCCTGCACCCGGCTGCTGCCACTCTCTCGCCTCTCTCTTCCAGTCTTCCTGGAGTAATTATCTGGACACAAGAGTCACTGGCTTAGCTTCTCATCTATGCCTATGGGCACAGTCCACAGCTGTCAGAGAGAGGATTCTGGAATCCATTCAGAATCACTCTAGTCCACGTTTTTAAAAATCCCTCACTGTGACTCACTGTTCCCTAACTCCATTTCATTACTCTTCATACCCTTAGCAAAAAAATTCAAATTTTCGTCCTCTCCCCTTCTGCTTTCCGCATGTTTGCATGTGTGCACATGCACTGTGAATCAAACTTGGTGTCTTTTGCATGCTAGGCTGAGTTTATTTTATTACCAGCTTACTGTCTGTGTCTACTGGAACCAAAGCTTCATGACAACACTGACTTTGGCTGGCTTTCTAACATCTAGAACAGTTCCTGGCATTCATGAAGGGCTTAATAAGTATTTGTTGGATAACTTAACTAATTCTCAACCCTCTAGAGTCCAAGCCTTACCTATGAGCTTCCTGTTATTGGACATCTCTACTTAGATGTCTTGCAGGAACCTCAAACTCAACATGCTGCAGTACCAAATTTCTGCTCTCTCCTATCCTGATTTATGCTTTATAATGAATGATTTCAGAATTTCATACACATGTACAGCGTGTTTTGATCATATGCACCTCCAATTCTTCCCAGATTCACTCTAGCTCCCTCCCAAGTCCTTGTCCTTTTATTTATTTTTTTTTAACCCAATTTGTGCTGTCTATTTACTCATGGGTGCTGGGCCAATTTCTGCTTCTTAACCGTATTAAATAGGTGCCACTGTTATTTAATTCCACATAGGATTGAACCTGAGGCTTTGATAGGTTAAATAACTTACCCAAAAGTCCAGCGACCCATAAGGAAAGCTGAAACTCAAACCCAGAGCTCTGATTCTGCAATGTTATTTTTAACCACAAAAATATAACTATACCTGACCTTGAGTCCTACTGTGCCAGCTACTGAGCTATGCTAAGAGTTTATATTTCTGCTAGTCCTCCATAAAATTCTCTATGAAAGAGTAGTTATTATCTCAGTTTTACACCTGGGGAAATTAAGTAATTTGCCCCAAATCACAGAGTAACTACTGATGGAGCTTGGATTCAAACACCTTCTCAAGCTTGCTCCTTACCTTCCTCACACCCCAAGTTCTCATGATGTGAACCATACAACATTGATCATCATTATTCCTTCCCCCTCTGCACCACCATTTTGCTCTAGCCTTATTTTGTTGCTTGGAAGGGGTCACTTTTCTCCTCCCATACAACCTCACTCCAGGACTGTTGAATGCCTCTCTGGCTTTACTAATGCTATGACTTCCCTGAGCTAATCCCCTCTCTCTTCTTCCTCAGGCTACCATTCCCATTTCTCTTAAACACCTCAGAACAGAAATCCCCTTTCCTAGGAAGCCTCCTTTTCTCCCTTGTTCCCTTGACTGTTTTCACAGTACCCCATACATCTCTTTATACCATCTTACACTGTCATTCTCTTTGTATGCCACTTCTCCTCACCAGAGCACAATGATCACCCACATTCATACAAACACCCAAACAAGTTGCATCCCCAGTGCCTAACTTTGTTCTTAGACACCAAGCATTCACTGATTTTCTTTTGAACTAAGAATAAACAACATCTGAACTAAGAATAAACAACATCATGGTTACATGATGCTGTACCAGGGCTATGATTAATTTAGGATGTTGTACATCTCAGCCTGTGCTCTTGAACAGATTTGCTCAATAAATAGTACAAAATACGGTGTACTTTTGAGATATTTACCCCATACAGACAACATTATGCAGTGATATGGAAAAAGTTAGGATATACTCTGCCAATCCTGAGGGTCAGGATAATAAACACTGTTACTACTGGCAAGCATAAGGTGTCTGTTGAGGGGTGTGGGGGCTCTGTAGTTTTAGTACAACCCCCTCAACAGTGGCAAAGGCTTCTCAAGACTCAGAAAAGTTTGCTTTCACCACGGCCTATGTTCAATAAAGAACCAAGAAAATGACATACACTATTCTGTAGTACAACACACACGCAAACACATGCACCCCCAACAGCACTGCGGCCCTCAAATTACAGCCATTGACCCACCTCTCTATTTTAGCCTGTCTTTGAGATGCCATAGCAACGAGATTTGGATAGGCCATGGAGGAGCTAGCAGTGTTATTTTCAGCTGAGTTATTCTTGGTTTGGGGTAGCTGAAACTCTGCCACATGATAGCAATGACACTGAGTTAAGAAATTTATGAAGTGTTCTCGAGCCCGCTGCACGTGATCTAGACGCATGCTGGGGTTGACTTGTTTCATGGTGAGAGCTCCTTGCAACGCTGGCACCATCAGGTACTTCAGGTCGGTGGAAGCAATCTCTTCCAAATCTTCATTTCGGCTGGAAAGAGCAAAGAGGAGGCTGTGAAGCCTGGTTAAGCATTAAACTGTGGCCCTTGCTTCTGGGGGAGAACAGAGTTTGGAGAGTGGTACAAAGACAACACTGGCCAGATTTAAAAAAAAAAAAAAGTAGACTAGGTAGTCATTCGTACACTAGGGATCATTGTCCTGGGATATTAATCATCTCAGAAGAGAGGTGGACAATGGAAAGAATGCACACAGAATGAGCAGGCAGGAACCGCGCGATTTTAGCCTTAAAGTTCCTTTCCACCCAGGCGCAATGGCTCCACCCTTGTTAACCAATCATTCTCTGCGGTTACTACCCTCTCCCCGCATACCTGAACAAATCAAGCTGTGATAACATTCTAGCAGCCTTCTCAAGGAGGTCCAGTCCTTTGGACACTTTATCCTGGATTGTCCGGGAGCCGGTGGGTTCAGTTGCTACTTCCACTTCCTCCAGAAGTTTCTTGCTAGTTTCGAAGAGCTCCGGAAGCCGCGGTAGCAATAACTCGTCTTTAGACGCTGCCATCTTGTGGGAGAAAGAGACCCGGAACAATTTCCGACTGAAGTCAAAGGTAAACTCAGTAATGAAGCGCTCCAAAGCCCTCACGACCCAGGAAACAGTTACATCATTGGCCAATTGCTTGTTACCAAAGTGTCCCAAATGACTTCTGGGAGTAGTAGTTTATTGGCTCTGGCAACCGTTTCCATGGACTCATTTTCAGCAGGCAGCCTGTTTTAAAGTTGTAAGTGCTGTTTTACTGAAGATGGGCTGGGTGTGGCCGAAGCGGACTAGCAAGTTTCCAGGACTCTGAGAACTCAGAGTGGCGGGG
>LZPO01000002.1:1256767-1278563 GCA_001675575.1 Neotoma lepida | reverse complement strand
AGAATTACAGTCATAGAATTTGGAAGCGAGAAGGGAGCCTCAAAAATCAGGGAAAAAATCTACATAGGAAATAGGTGACTTGACCAACCTACTTGTGACAAAGCTAGTGACTTCTGAACTCAGATGTTTCTACTCATCAACCTTCAGTTGAGTACAATCTAGAAACATGGAGAAAGGTGGAGAGATGGCTCAGTAATTAAGAACATGTCCTGCTCTTCCAGAGGACTTGAGTTCAGCTCCTAGTACCCATGTCAGGTGGCTCACAACCTCCTGTAACTCCAGGTCCAGATTATCAAATGCTCTCTCTTCCCGATTTCAGAGCGAAGCACTTGTGAATTCACCATTTGCTTTTCTGATACGTTGAGTCACCTGAGTAAACTGATCTTTCAGGGTTAATCTTTTCTAAAAATACAGAAAAGATAGATAATATTTATAGACGAGACTTGGAAACTTAGTAATTGTGACACTAAAGAGAAACTGTTTCTCTGCATTTGTTTGGATTAAGACACACCTTTGTTGTTACCTAAGAGGGAAAAAGTACACAGAATTTTAATTTGGTTCTGACCTTTGTAAGCCTTTCCTTTGTAGATGTTGCTAACTACTTTCAGAGTGCCTATTATATATTAGTTCTGTCATTTTAAGCATTGTATTTCATGATGATATCAACGTTTTAGAAGTCAGAAAAAAAGTAATAAAAATGAGTTGTTTGTTGTGTTTCTCTGCATACAACACTTTATCATATTAAATTCCTGTTGAGATGAGGGATTTACTACATAGTGTCATTTGGGGAAAGTACAAAGACCCTTAAAATTCAAGAAAACATAATGGTACTTAAACACTGTAGTAGAATAAGTCTTTTCCAAGCCAAAATTTAGAGAGGTCTCCAGACAGGTTTGAAGAGGATAGGCAGTTGCTTGCCAACTCTGTGCCTTTTCCTAATCTGCATAGTGCTGCCTCAGGCACCTGTGAGGGTTATGAAGCTAACCTTACCCAGCCCCACTGCTTTGCATTGGAGGAAATGGAAGCTAGGAGAGGTTAGATGACTTGCTCAGGGTCATGCAGGTAAGATGAACTGAACAACAGTATATAGACTGAGTTGTAAGGAAGAAAACCTGGAGTCTATGAGACTAGTGGTAACATATTTTAAGCAATCTGTGAATGACTATGGAAATGAAATTATCTCCCAAGGACTTTCCCATATGACTCCATGATAGAGATGACGGATGGTCATTTGTCATGTTGAATCTTACCACAGAATTTTTTTAAAAATTGGATAACAGCTTGTGTGATTCATGAGAGGAGTGTTATAAAGCAGCTCTTCCCTCGCCTGTGTGAATTTATGTGTCTGGCAGTTGAGAACTTCTTGGGCTTTCAAGAGTCTACTGCTCTTTTGTCCTAAGTGGGTAATAATCAACAATGCAGTGTAGTTCTCAGAAAAACCCACACCTGTACTGAAAATGACAAAGACTGGTTGACTGACTACAGAACCATGATCTGGGGTAGAAGAGATAGTAGAGATCAAGAGCCAGATTATTCAGGCTGATGGTTAGTCCTCTTCCTCTGTATCCGAGCTAATACCCTTGTATTATTATTATTATTATTGGTAACATTTTGGAACGTATTGTTCAAATTAGATGACCAGTAGCTACTACCAACTTTGAAGCTATAGGTATTACAGGGTAACATCTCTGAAACATATAGACTGGATTTTCCCACTCAGTTATGGGAAACTCAGCTACCTGATGTTCCCACCAATGTATTTGAGAAATATATTTATTTGTGACTTTCTTTTGCTCTTTGACAATTAACATTCATGTAACCTCTTTCATAGTGGACCATGTCATTAAGGGTAACCTGAATTTGCTTTCCTGTGTCATGGCCACTCATGTTTAGTTCAGAATAAACTATCTTTTACTACCTTTGGAGCAAGAACTGTGTTTTGCCTCAGCACCACTGATATTTGTACCTTTACTGCCAGCAGTAGCACTAAATGAAATCTACTTGTAGTGTAATGCCAAGATCCAAAACCAGGTTGTAACTTTCTCAAAACAATTATTCTTGTTCACTGAGTAAAGTCTCTTCACAAAGTATTTTCTGAGACTTGAATCTCTCTGCCTAACACAAAGAATTTCATGAAAGGAAAAAATTACCCAATTCAATGGCAACTGCGTTAAATGACATTTTAAAATTCTGTCTCTATATGTAACTCTGAGAAATGTGATGCATCACTCAAACTACCTTATGTCCTGGTTTGGGGACCCATTTCTGCGGTTGAATAGCTGTGTTATCTTGGAAAAGTCTCTTCCCTGTTTCTAGACTTGTGTGTAATTGAATGTTTGGCCCTGTGGATTTGAAGAACACCACACGGAGTGTGAGCCCTAAGAGGGCCTAGACTTCAATGGAAGGGCTAAAAGTAATTTGCTAAGTATTTGAATGATGGTATGGTAGAAGAATGACGAAACTACATTTGGCTGTAGCAGATATTTTGTTAAAGGTCACATTCCCTAACATGACTTAAAGGATCTCGCCTTTTTGATCTGCTTGCTGATGTTCCTTTCATTGTGTTTCTTCATGGACACTAAGCTGGATCTGTCTCAAACTCCTAATTCCCTATGATGTTCTCTTAGGCCTTCAAGCAGTTCGGTGGGTTGTGCCTTTTGCCTTCAATGTTCTTCTCCCCCAGGCAAATTTCTATTCACTATTCATGACTTAATTCAAAGATCACTTCCTCTCGGAGCACTTACTTTTCCTCTCTGTGGACCAGGCAGGTCTTAAACTCACAATCCTCTTTCTTCAGCTTCTTGAGTGCTAGATTAGAGCAGAAACATTTGTGTTGGTTAGTTTTATGCCAACTTGACCCAAGCTAGTTATTTGGGAAGAGGGACTCTGAATTGAGAAAAGGCCTCCATAAGAATTGCCTGTAGGCAAGTCTGTCAGGCATTTTCTTGATTAAGGATTGCCCAGTTCATTGGGGGCAGTGTTACCCTTGGGCGTTCCTTGATCTTCCTTCTGCAGGTGAGGTCTTCCTCTTAGCTTCTTCCCACACCTTCCATACTGGATGCTGAAACTAGGGCCCGAATTCCCAGCCCTCTTCTTACCTCTTACAGTATCTTATTCTTCTCCCTGTAATGGTACTGTGTTGTGGTTCTCTTTAGTTACATCTGTCTCTCAGTAGACCTAGGGGTCCTTGAGGCCAGAGAGTATATTCTTCATCTTGATTTACCCCGGCTTAACACCTGCCACCTGTTAAGTAGGGACCCAATGAAGAATGAATGACTTTGCACAATAATAGTATTACCTAACCTCCAAGTGCTCACTCCTTGACAGAGACTGTGCTAAAGTACTTTATAGGCATTTTCTCAATTCTTACCAGTACCATAAGAAATAGGTGCTGTCATACACCCATTTGACAGATGGTTAAACTGTGGTTCAGAGAGGTAATTGACTCAATAGTGTTACCTTCAGGCAGGATCAGTTCCCCGATCTAACTCCAGAGCCTATGTTCTTAATCAGTACACTGTACTGCAGAAGTGAAGGACAAAGGAAAAAAAATGAACATTTACTAGGTATATAGAAGTAAGACCGAATGGTTAGGGTGGCTTATGTTAGCAAAAGTACTTGTTAGATAATGGGCCTAAATCAGGCCACACTCTCTGCAACTATTCCAGGCTTGCTCAGACTGCTGTCTTGTAGGTGCTGGGACCACGTGCCCTGACTTGGCACCACCCACAGTGGGCTGAGCCCCCTCACACCAATGATTAATGGAGAAAATGCCTTGCCTGCAGGCCAGTCTTATGGAGGCATCTTCTCAATTTGGAATCTTTTTCCAAGGTGACCAGGGCAAGGTGTTCAATTCAGTTAAATATTGAGAACCTTTTATATGCCAGACATTGTCCTAGCTGCTAGGATAGAAACATGTGTGGGTTTTGCTACCAGAGGCTAGGTAACAACTAGGTGAGGGGAGAGACTTCAGTGTTGAGTGGTAAATGCTTTTCTATTGACAGCCAGAGCTTAGGATGGAAACACCCATGAGGAGTGTTTCAGGAGGGTGGTAATGGAAGGCCTTTCATCAGAGATGATGCCCGAACTAAGTCTTGAATGATGTGGTATATGAAGGGATAGTGTGAGACTTCCTGATGGCAGCAGCAAGAGATAGATGACGTGCCATACATTGATTGAATGTCTGCTATGTTCAAAACACTGGTCCAGGCCTAGAATAGACAAAAATTCCTGCCTTCACAGACTAGGAAAGGCAAGGAAGAGCTACTGGGTTTCTTCTGTTTGTAGGGTCATTTTTACAGAGTTTAGATAATGTCTGGACTGCTTCAACCAACAGTTTGGAAACAGTTTATGGTGGACCCACTAGTTCAGTCTTCCTCAGGTTGTGAGCTAATTCTACCAGAGAATGCATGGACACTTGTGAAGCTAAATAGAAAATCTGTATTCCTGGCCAGCAGCTGCGTGGAGAGCTCACCCAAATCATGCAGCCCCCAGCCTCACCATCCTTTGTCTTTTATGTACAAATGAACATAATGTATGTACACATCCTGATTGACACATTTTGGTTAGTAAAAGAACAGTTAGTGAGAAGCAAAACTACAGAAGCCAAAAAACAAGGTTAGTACACTTAGGACTTTCCTAGATCTTGGAACTATGGGTTAGGTCTTGGATGGATTAGGACTTTGTTCCCATTTTTTGGCAGCTGTTGAGGCCTCTGTGCTGAGTCCTAAATTCAGAATGGTGCCTCCAACATGGTGTCAGTTGTGCTAAGGTCTTGGAGTCTGTACACCTGAGTATGCAGGCACACTAGAGACACAGAAGATGAGTTTATGTTGTCTAGTAGAACCTCTAGCAGTTTTCTAGCATCAGAGATAAAAATCTTACTGACAGCTGTCCCCTGGAGGACCCCACCTTTTCCTTATCTGTTGCTATGGCTCTAAGTTGCTTTACTTCTCCAATTACCCTAACCCCACCTTTGAGTCTCAGAGAGGCCCCTACCCATCTCCATGGAAATTATTTCATGCACCCCAACCTTTCTTCCAAGTCACATCCTTGCTCCTCAGGCTGTCACCATAGAAACTGAATGCCCCTCTTCTCCAGTCACCTCCATGGTGACCCTCTTAGATGGTAAGTACCCTCAGGATATCACCAGGTTCGTTGTATGATAGAGTTCTAGAACTCTCTCTCTCTCTCTCTCTCTCTGTCTCTCTCTCTCTCTCTCTCTGTGTGTGTGTGTGTGTGTGTGTGTGTGTGTGTGTGTGTGTGGTAGGGGTAGAAGATGGGGGTGGCTCCCTGTGGTAGCTGCAGTTTTATCTGTCCATCCCATCTGTGAAGGCATAGCGCTCCCTTTCTCAGCAAAGGGGGTAAGGAAACTGTTGGCTTAAAGAGTACTGACTATGTACCAGGTACTGGGCTAGGTACTTAGCACACTGGAGTTCATAACTAGCGGTTCTGTAGAGTTTGAGGCAGAGGTCCTTCCCCATTTGCCCTTGTCCCTCCTGAGTCCCTTACAGAAACAGAGAAGCAAGCGGATTTTATTTCTACTATTCTTTGCCATGTGTCCTTGAACAAGTAGCCTCTTATCTCTGAGCCTTATTTTTCCCACTTGTAGAATAAGTGTTGGAGGAACTGTCATCTTGAGTATCCTCTTATTAAAGTCAGATTATAAGTAGCTCTCCATGAGGAACTACTTTTGCAGGCACAAATGCTAGCAAATCTGTTGAGGTTTTTTTTCACTTGATTTTTAAAACTGAGATAGCGCAAGTCTTCACACTTTTTTAAATCTAACACCCTAAATTTCTTGTTTAGAATTTCTCATGGTGCTTTGTTTTTGTGTAGGGAGCAGAGGAAGCCCTGAGCGAGTAAAATCCTGATTGAATGTGTGTTTTGACATGGGCATGGCTGTTGAGGACTCCAAGACTGATTGGGCACGTAAACTGGTAAAGCTGTTACTCATATGGAGCAGACTCAAGAGAAATGGCAAAGCTTTTCTCAGGAGTCAAATTATGAGTGTTTGATCAGTGTGTGCAAAGAGGAGCAACTGTGGCTTTCTCCTTTGTGATGTTTATGGCCTGAGACTGCTCACTTACAGAGACCTCCTATTGAGACTAGCCAACCTTTCCTACTGTGCTGTACCTGATAAACAGGGTCCAACTCCAGGTTGCAATGGTAGGGGTAGTAGCAGCAGTATTGGTAATGGTATCAGTATGGTTAGAGAACCCACCTGATTCCAGTTTCACTCTGTGTCTGTGTCTGTCCTTTCTTCATTCCTTCATTGTTCCTAGCCAGGGTTTGTTGCTGGATCCTAACGGCTCCCTTGAGGGAGAGGGTGAGATGGTGCTTCCTCAACAGCACCGACACCTGGGAATCAGTTGAAGGCAAACAGCAGACTTGTTTATTCAATAATGGGGAAGGCCTTATATATCCGCCTCCCAGCACCCAAGGTGTGTCCCAATCTGGTGGCATTGTGTGATTGTCCCTCATTGGCTAGGCATGATCAGGAACTCTGACAGCTACTGTTGCTAGGCCCTCAGGCAGACCCCAGGTTGGCTCATAAGGAAGTCCATTATGTGCATGCCTTGGCAAATGGTTTGAGCCAATTTCCTTGACCCTATGGGTCTGTCCTACTACAAGGGTTCAGGGACTCAAGCCCAGATGATGCAAGTATTTTTGTATTAAATTCCTATTTGGAAATAGTTCACAGAAAGTTACAGAGAGTCCCTGTCCTTGCCCTCCTCTTGCCAATATCAAAACCAATCAACTGACCTTGATACAATCCATAGAGCTTGTGGCAATTATATCAGCTTTATATTAACTCACTCATGTGTGTGGGTGTGCATGCTGGTGTGGTTCTGTATTGTGAGAGCCACTAGGGGAAACAGGAACATTAAGCACACAGTATTATCCTTTCAAAGGGAGCAGCTCATAAGCTGTTAATCACCCAGAAGGCTGGGAGCAGACATGGTTAATAGCCTGGTGACCTTTTCGATATCCATGTGGCTAAGACCACACCAGATCCTCCCCGAGACCCTTATTGTGAGCTTGTCAATCTATAGAACCTATCTTTATGGAAGATGTCACATGTAGTCCATCTATAGAACCCATTTTTATGGAAAGTATCACATGTATGTTACAAAGAGTTTTGATGTAGTCATGTCTTAAGCTTTATTGTGTACATGGGATTGAGTTAATTATCACCAGGAAAGTTTTCAGCAAATTGTGTTGTGCTTAAATATGCTTAATATAAACTACTTGAGGTTAGACTCACGAAGTCTGAACCAACACCAGCTAAGTCATGTTGAACCAAAATATCTTCTTGCCTCCCACAGATCATTATGCTGTTGGCTGTGGTGGTTGCAGAGACCCCTGCACTGTGCAACAATACCATACCTGGAGATTCAAGTATCTATGGTCCCAGTGAAGATGCAGAACTGAGTCATCACAAATATTTTTCGTGTTACTTGCTTATTTATATATTTATTTATTGCTAATGGGAATTGAACCCAGGGCTTCACAGTTGCTAGGCACACACTGAGTTTCATCTCTGGCTCTTTCTTTTGTTTTACTTTTTATCTTGAGGCTGTCTCACTAAATTGCCCGAGTTGTCATTGAACTTGACATTCTCTTGCCTCAGCCTGCTGAGTAGCTAGAATTGCAGGACTGCATCACCAAGATTGGTTTCATGTTGCACCCTTTAGTAACCATATTCACCAATTTCCTTCCTCATTCTTAAATCCTGGCAACCAAAATTCTTGTCTCCATCCCTATTATTTTGTTATTTCAAGAATGTTGTAGATGAAGTCACATAGTATGTAACCTTGTGGGATTGGCTTCCACCCTCCACCCCAGCACAGTGCTCTGGGATTTATCCAAATTGTTGAATGTACCAATAGCTTGATCCTTTGTTATTGCTGAGCACCATTCCATGGTGTGGATATACCATAGTTTATTGACCCTGGTGAAGGACATCTTGGTTGTTTCCAGATTCAGGGTATTAAGAATAAAGCTGCTATGCTTCTGAATGGTTTTTATATGAATAAAACATGTCTTTAACTGAGCAAACTTTTAAATTTTTTTTTTTGAGACAAGGTCTGACTATGTAACCCTGTCTGTCCTGGAAATTGCTATGTAGAGTTGGTTGTCCTCAAACTCTCAGAGATCAATCTGCCTCAGGCTCCCAAGTGCTGGAATTAAGGGTGTGTGCCACTTTGTCTGGAAAACCTTTTTAATTTTGAAGAAATCTGGCATCAAAATTTCCTTTTATTGGTTGTGCTTTTGATGTTACCTAAAACCTTGCCCTAGGTCTCAAAGTTTTTTTTCTGTAAATTTGTGCTAAAAATGTAGTTATTCATTTTTGTGCATGTGCAAGATATGTGTGTGTGTACACATGTAGATGCTTGTGCCACAACATGTGTGTGAAATTCAGAGGACAATTTTATGGAGTTGATTCTCTCCTTTGACCTTCATATGGGTCCTGGTGAATGGGTTCAAATTGTCAGACTTGTGTGGCTCATGTGTTCACCTGCTGAACCATCTCATTGGCCCATATTTTACTTTCAAGTTCATGATCCATGCTGAATTCATCTTTGTACAAAGTATGTGGTTAAGTCCAGGTTTGTTTTTATTTTATTTTTAAAATATTAATTTTTATTAAATTAATATTGATATTAAATTAAAATGTATGTGTGCACGTGCATTTATGCATGTGGTGTGTGTATGTGTGTGTGTGTGTGTGTGTTTGTGTGTGTGTGTGTTTGTGTGTGTGTACCACCTATGTTCAAGTGTCCTTAAAGTTCCGAAGACAGTGGTATTGATGCCCCAGAGCTGGAGTTATAGGTGCTTGTGGTCACCCTGTGTGAGTGCTGGAAACCAAATTTGGGTTCTCAGGAAGAGTAGCAAGTGTTCTTGACTGCTGAACCATCTCTGTAGCTTCTTTTTGACTCTGGTTGTCCAGTTTCTTTCTTTCTTTTCTTTCTTTCTTTTTTTTTTTTGGAAAGACTATTCTTTTTGGAATTGCTTTTTCAGAAGACAAAGATCAATTGGGCAAATGTGTCTATTTCTGGGTTTCCTTTTCTATTCTACCTGTGTGTCTATTCCTATCAGTACTACAGAACATAGGCTTTGGAGACAGAGTGCCACGTGCCAGTTGCTAGATCAGGTGACCCTGAGTAAATTACCACCCACAGCTTCCTGCCTCATTCATTCAATAGAAAGAAATGGGCTTCCAGAATCCCACATGATCTAACCTCTGCCAACTTCATTAGGGTTCCTTCCCCAATTCTATTGCTTTTCATGTTGTTGCCTCCGCTCCAGCCACACTAGCTTCCTGATAGCTCTTCCTGATCAGTCACATTACACTGGCCCCTACCTTCAGGTCGTTCCTAGGCTGTTTTCTTACCCAAGACCAATTTCCTCCAGGCATCATCATGGCTGCCTCCTTTACCTCCTACTAGTCTTAGTCTTTTTTTCCTTCAAATTGCAGCTTCTCAACAGGTCTTCATTTAGAATGGAGAGGATTTTGCCTTTCTCTTTTTTTACTTCATAGCATTCACTATCTAACACAGCATCATATATATGACAAGCCTAAATGCACACTTTATTATTGAACTACACCACAGTGCTCTATTTACCGTTTCTGTCTCCCACCTGTACAATGTGAGCTCATTGAGTCGAGGTTTTTTTTCTTCATTTGATTCACTGCTGTATCCTTAGTTTTCAGAATATGTCTATTATAAAACATCTTTCTTGAATAAAGAAATGAAATAAATAGATAGATGGGTAGATGAATAAGTGAATGAATAAATGCCTTGAGCCAGGGCCCAGTTTCTTCAGCTTGTGCCTTAAGCGTGTCCCCTTAGACCCACTCACTTGCTTCTCTAAGGCTGACCACCAGGTGGCAGTTGCAGCCTGAACTTCTGAATCTCCACTCTGCCTTGCCCGGACACCAACACCCAAGCTTCTCTCGGTGCCCAGGACTGATTTGTTTTTCTATTGTTTTAACATCCTCACCCGAAGTCTGGCTCACTGCTTTTGTGCAGACCCCTAACTCAGGCACCGTCAGTACCTGAAGCTTTGTATTTTTTCTTCTTTACAAAGGTTCTCATTTTTACTGGTTCCACCGTGTTCTCTATTTCAGATGGAAAAGGCCACAGATACTGGCCACTGTAGTGTCCCCAAGGTAATTATCTACATTCTCTAGGACAATAAGACAAGTGGCCCTAAAGAGATTTGGCTTCTACTTTCCTAGCAAGCTCCTCTGAGAGTTACTGTGGCCCTCAAATGAGTTAAAGACTAAGTTCTTTAGCACCGTGATTAAACCACATCACGTATCAGTCTTGCATTCTGGGTGATGGTAACCAACTGACCTAGATCATCAAGCCTTGGTTTTCTCAGCTGCAAGGTGGGGATAATCATAGCACTACACTCACAGAGTAGGTGTGAGGATTCAACATTGGCAGGATGCCTGGCGTAGAATAAGGTTCAATTCGAGAAAATCTGGAGAAGGGATGAGAATAAACAAGATGAGACATGATAGAAACTGGCCAGGGAGTATATGTTTGGGGCCAGTAAGATGACCAGAAGAGAGAAGCCCAGAAAAGGTGAGAGAGAGGTCAAGGAATTCCATCCCCAAACACATTACCTATCAGCTGCAACTTGCAAGACAGGTCAGATTATGCCAGCTAGTCAATCTGGAAAGAATATTCTGGGAATGAAGCATGGAGTGTGCAAATAGAGGTATGAAACTATAGCTGTTTTCAGCCATTTTAGTAACTGTGAGTTATGACTGAAATGCAAGTTTCTCATTGTTAGGGGAAGGAATGGCAAAAGTAAAGATAGACAGACGTGCAGGAGCCAGATTGTAAAGGGCTTCATGTGCCAGGTGAAAGAGGCCAAATTTGACTAAGCTGTGGTGGAGACTTCTCAAGCTTTAAACAGGGAAACCAGTTATTGCAACTGATGGCTTGGGGGTCCAGCTGCCTTGGAAGAAGTAGATGGAGGCAGGGGAAAGATCAGGGGAGTTACAGAATGAATGGAGATGAAGGGCTAAAGTTCGTGAATTGTTTTGTTTGTTTTTGTTCTGTTATCAGAGGATGAAATCAACCAGGAAGCTTTCCCAAAAGCTTACCGGAGAAATAGAGAAAAGTAGAGTCATGCTGCGGTGTAGGCTTTTAAAATCTGGAGGAGAGCTGGGGGTCTCCTGCTGTCCATGGGGCCTAGCACTAATTAATGGAAGTGGAGGGGAGACCCATATGCCAAGGCCTGTCCTGGCTTCAGCCTGGTCCCTTATCCTCTGACATCCTTGCATCTCTGAGCCAGAACGCCATGATACAGGACTGAATGACTACTATTTTTATGGACTAATTTTTATGAGAGACTGAAGTTTTTTACTTAGAGCTTGGGTTTCCTTTCCAATAGAGGGATTTTCTTACAATAGTCTTCAAGGACTAAGGGAACTTTCAGACCAGCCAGAGACGACATCCCAGCTTGTTCATTTCTTAATTCCCCAAGTTATGACCCCACTGAGAAAGCCCAGCAACTTTCTTCTCCCTGCTCCCTCGGTACTTTCAAAGGTTTTTACTCTTACTACATCTTTCTTGAATTCCTGTGGGGGAGGGGGCTGGGAGAATGCTGGTCTTTACCTTTTTTTTTCATCCAGTATCAACACTTTTTGCCCTAAAATGGGCCTCTTTAAAAAGGCAGGACAAGTGAGATGGCTCAGCAGATAAAGATGTTTACTCCCAAGGCCAAGTTCCATCCCTGGAACCCACAAGGTAGAAAAAAAGAACTCACACAAGTTGTCTTCTGACCTCCACGTGTGCTCCATGGCCCAAGTACATCCCTGTAATAAATCAATGTAAAGCAAAAGTACCCAAGACACACTGTCCTGTGTTCACAGTTAGGAAGGAGCCCAACCAGACCTCCACCTACTCCAGGCAGCAGCAGGAAGTCAGCCTATGTGCCACAAGGCTCACTTTGTCCTGACAGCCCGAAATTTGCCTTCCTGACCTCGACTGGGGTGAGGAGCGGGGAGAGTTTTCAGGGGATAAGAAAGGGACAATGATTATAGCTAGATAGTTTTGTAGTAAATTGTTTACAAATATCTGTGCTGACTCTTCATAGCAACGCTGTGAAGTGGGTATTGGTATTTGTATTTTGCACGGGAGGAAGCAGGCTCTGGAACGTCACAGAACTTGCTTAAGATTATTAGGTAGTTGTTGATGAACTCAGGACTTAAAGTGTGTGTTTTTACCTCAGACCCATTTTTACCCAGCAAGTCCTACTTCATGGGCACTGGGGATGGAGGGAGAGGAGCACCTCCTTAGTTGCCCTTTTCCCACAAAGTCTAGAAGTACGTTCTTTCTGCCTTGGGTGGGTGCCCAATCTCCAAGGAGACAAGGCTATTGGTAGGCATCATCCACCAGAAGGAATGAGAACTGGATTCGCTGTACTAGTGGTGTTCTCTCTCTCCCTCAGCCCATGAGCAACTAGAGCACAGGAACTCAGCTTTGCTCCTCTATGGCCAAGCCCTCTCTGACCCTTTTGTTGTTCTATTTATAAAATGAGAGACTCATCTGAGAGAAATGGCCTCTGAGGCCACTTCCAGCTCTGGCATTCAAGGATCATATTAATTGTCTTGCACTGTAGGATCGCCTGATTCATTTATGGATAGAAACAAATTTCCTGTTGCCATAGGGAACAAGAGCTTTTTGAGCTAGAAAAAGATATATACTCAGGGAGGCAAGATAAATAGTAGAAAGGGCATAGGCGTTGAATCAGCCAGACTCGGGTTAAAGTCCTTTACACTAGCCGTGTCACTTAACTTCTCAGAGTTTCTATTTTATCTATGAGGCAAAACCCAAATGCTACCCCTATCTCTTGGAGCGAGGAAACATTGGCAGCACCACGGGGGTGGGTGTGGGGGGTGATCGAGGCCTTTCTTTTCTATGACCTGAGCTTCCTTGCTTCCTCCTCAGTTGTCTTCCACTATTTCTCTAGCTCAAGGGTACTGTCCTCTCTTTCTTATCCTAACAGCCAGGGTGGATATTTTCTGCCGGGCCTCTGGCTTCCGCACTTCTCTGGCAGAGTTCCCATGGACTATGGAACAACACTACTGGTTTACCTCCTATTAAGAGCAAGGGGAGGTACTGCCACTGAGGCCACAGCAAGGCTTCAGCACTTGAACTTCAGGAATAATCAGCTGGAGTTTCTCGTCTCCAAGGCCCTTCACCAGGTTCATTGGCTCTGATCCCTCATCCTAGCACCCAGTTTTCTAGACCATCTCTTCTGGCTAACCACAGAGCAGCTCAGTTTTTGTGTCATCTTTGGATTCTAGACCCTCCCCAAACTGCCTTGATGGTGGGCTTCATTACTGAGTAGGTGGCTAAACCCTGTTCTTTGGAGAGTGTAAATCCCTCAGACAATCACCTGACAGTCTGGTTGGTGCCTGGGACAGTTTTGAGCTTGTCTTTGCCATTGGACAATAAGCGCCTTCTGCAAATTGAGGCAGGGGCCTTCGATGGTTTGCCCGTGCTGCGATGGTTTGCCCGTGCTGCACAAGGTCTCCTGGGACAGGGATTTCCTTTATTTTACCCCTATCTTCAGCCTCCCTAACCTGTGGCAGCTCCATTGGAGCCCCAGTGTCCTGTAGTCACCTCCAGTGGAGAAGTGGGATGGGTCATATCAGTTTCTAGAGTTAGGCATGAGTCAGAACTGGCTTCGGAACACCTTTTTACCTCTATCCCCACCAACCATCTCGTTCAGTTTAACCTGTCTGATGACTACTTGGCCTCTAAAATCAAATCCCCTATCTCTACCTTGAGTGACTGCCAGTTGGCTCCCAGAGGTGACTAAGTGGAATTGGACTAGGCACAGTCATGAGACAGCATTCAACTTAAGTGTCTTTATCTTGGCATATACAACTCGACCTAAAGAAAAATGAACTGGCAGCAGTCCCAAAAGACATTTTTGGTAGGCTTCTTGCCCTTCAGCTGATGGCCTGGAACTGTCTCCAGAATGTGACAGGCAACTACCTCATGGCATCACCAGTTCTGAAGCCAGGTTTTACCCCTCCACAGTCCTTCCTTGGTATCTCTGGATCTCCAGGAGAGTCTTACTTCAGTGCTGTCTATCTGGTTCTTTGAGACTATGCCCAGGCTGGGAGCTGTGAACTCGGGGGACAGACTGCACCTGTGTTGGGAATTTGGAGTATGGAGAAGAGCCCTTCACTGGTACCTCCTCCTCTTCTAGGCCTCTAGTGAAGCATTTGAACATTCAAAGGAACAAGTTAGGACTGTATAATTCAGACATCTTCTCAATATGACACTGCTCCCTGGATCTCTGTCAGTGTTGGCCTGACCATAACCCCTTTGGTAGGCCTACAGCTCTCTGCGTAGAAACTCTTGGTAGAGGAGTGAGATTGAGAACTCTCGAGCATAGCTTCTCTGTATGCAGAAGTCCAATGCTGTGGACTATTCTGACAAGCTGAGGAGCTTTCAGTAGGGCCATTGCTGTTTTCCACAGCCAGGTCTGGGCCTTTGCTCTAACAGCCTGTAGGGCCCGAGGACAATGTCTGGCCACATAAGCTTGGCTATTTCCAGCAGTATTTTCACCACTGTTCTGCTAAGTTCCAGTATGAGTTTGTGAGTATGCCAAGTGTGGAAAAAGGACAGAGTACGTACCTTGGCAGTTGGAAGAGCTCCTGGGCCCAACTAATGGGTGATTACAGTATTCCCTGTATGAGGCATGAACCCTCAGGCTACATGGATCTTGCCAGTGGTGACTGGCCAATTGGCTATCTGTTGCTGACTGAGCACCCCACTAAGAAACAACCATTGCTTGTCTCTTGGTTTACAGATCCACAGCAATAGGGTCAGCATTGGGCCTAAGCAGGAAATGAGGAAAGCGGTGAGGGAACTCCTACAAGGTATGGCCTAAAACTCCTTGGGAAGGGAATACAGGAAGAGAAATAGGAAATATGCATAGGAAGAGGAGCATGAGGAGACCATGTGCCTTCCTGTGTACAGAAGTGGGCAGGCTGATCTCTGTCAGTCAACGTATGGCTGATACCTAGGGGATGTTAAAGGGGCTCTTATAGGCCTTCAAGACAGTGTACCATCATTAAGTGAAAATGCACATCTCCTCAGAATTGCAAGAGTCCTTTGGTCACATCTTTTTGTCCTCTTTCTGAGTGGCCATCCAGCCTCTGCTTAAGCACCCCTCTGTCTCCTGGCAGGCTGTTCCAGCCACAGACAATATTGACTCCTAAGACAGATGTGTGCTTTTTCTCTTTGTATTAAGTCAAGACCAGCTTCCAGTCTTGAGTTCCAGCTCTGTCCCCCAGGAATCCAGTTGAGAATAGGTTCTCTTGGACTCTGACAGAAGACTGAGGACAAGAAACTCCACATTCCTTTGAATGTTTTATTCCAGGCATCCCCAACGCTTTCAATAATCAGTCTTCATGGTACTATTCTGTCAACAAATGTAACCTTTCTGTAGTTCAGTTTCCTCATCTGTGAAATGGAGATTAAACCAAGTAACACACGCAAAAGGTTTAGAGCAGCAGATGACATATGATAAACACTCGGGTTAAGAGCAGCATGTGACCTATGATAAGTACTCGGTAAATGGTTAGTATTAAACTGACGTTTCTGGATTTGGTCACTCAACTGAGTTCTCTGAAATCAGAAGTCTATACTTCATTAATCTGTATGCTTACTATTTGTCTTGCTATCTAGTACATAGTGGGTACTTAATTCGTGTTGATTTTGAGACAAAGACAAGGTCTCCAGCCTTTGCTTCATCCTATTCACTTTGACCTGGACATGTTCTAGTTTGTTCCTCTTAGTGTACAATGCTCATAATGGAATTCTGTGTGGTCACTTCAGGTTCAAGAATGTCAAAATCATGGAGTTCCAGAATCTGGGGATGGAGCTGAAAAGCTGTCCATTTCATTTAGGCTGCCTTACCATGCCACTCTTCCTCCATCTCAAGCTAGAGCCCTGGCTAAGTTAGCATCTTTCTCATGCATTGCCCAGCAGTGCCTTTGGGGACCTGGGGGCTGGAGCCCTGAGACCCTAGTGCACATGGGAAGAATAGAGGTGGTGAGACCCCAGCACACATGGGAAGAACTGAGGTGGCTTGGGTTAGTATCCTGACTGAAGCTGACATAGGTGCTCTGTGTTACTTTCTCCTTTAAAAAATATAAAAATGCTGGGCGGTGGTGGCGCATGCCTTTAATCTCAGCACTCAGGAGGCAGAGGCAGGTGGATCGCTGTTAGTTCGAGGCCAGCCTGGGCTACCAAGTGAGTTCCAGGAAAGGCGCAAAGTTACACAGAGAAACCCTGTCTCGAAAAACCAAAAAAAAAAAATTATTTTATTTTATGTATATGTGTGTTTTGCCTGCATGTTTATATGGGCCTCATGTTTGTGCCTAGTTCCTGCTCAAGTCAGAAGATGGTATTGGACCTCCTTGCCAGAACTGGCCTTACAGATGGTTGTGATCCACCATGTGGGTTCTGGATTGAACCCAAGCCTCTGCAAGAGCAGAAAGCACACTTAAAGTTTGAGCCAGCTCCTTAGCCCACCTTTTCCTAATTTCTAAGTGAAACTACCTTTTAAGTTTGTGGGTTTATCAAAGGAAAACTGCACATTTCTGTATCTGAGCGCATTGACGGACAGGAGAAAGAAAGGTAAGAGTGAGGGAGGACACACATCGTAGACACAGGGAGAGATGTGGGCATGGCAGAGGGAAAGAGAAGGAGACACAGATTGATACAGAGGAAAAAGGAGGAGAGGACTAAGATAAAGAGATGCAGTCAGAGATGACAGTCACAGAGGAGTGAGAGAAGGCAGAGACAGGTACACATATACACAGAGAAGGACAGAGGGGGAGGTAGGGAGAGGAAGGGAGAGAGAGAAGGAAAGAGAGAAAGAGCAAGAGAGGGAGAGGAAGGACAGGGAAGGAGAGGGAGAGAGAAAAGGAGAGGGAAGGAGAGGGAAGGAGAGGGAAGGAGAGGGAAGGAGAGGGAAGGAGAGGGAGAGGGAAGGAGAAGGAAGGAGAGGAAAAAAAATGAGAACACACCAAGACCAAGCTAGCAAAAGCAGGCATGACAGAAGACAGTGGGACTGTCTGGAGTGCTTTCTGGCCTAGATGATGATGTTGACACATTCTGGGCAAACCAGAGATCAAAACCTAGATTTCCCAGTGGGAAGTCTCAGACCTGAGAATTAGCCCACAGCTCTGGTAATGCTGGCTTCTGAATCGCCCCAGACAGCTCTGGTAATGCTGCACTAGTCTTCGGAAGCACATTGACTCTAAAGCACTATCTGCACAGGAATGACATGCATCTAAGTTGGGAGAGAGCTTGGATTTACTTGCCATCCCATTGTCCCAGCACATACGCAGATTGGTCATGGGTCTTTGAGTCTTCATTTTTAAATAATTCCTATTTGGCACCTCGGCCAGGTGGGGATGGGATAAGCCTGACACAAAAGGAATCCAAGGCCAAGCTTGTGCTCATAGAGATGTACTGGAGTGAAACAGCCAAGATACTGCTCAGACACCATGGGAATGTGAAGAATCAAGTGAGCAGGTACTAGGACACAATGGACAGTGTCCATAATGTAAAGAGTAAGGCGAAGTGTGTACCTGACAGTGTGGAGTGAACAGGAGGCTAGGCAGGGCAGAGACAGTGAATTGGCCACTCTTCTAACTAATCAGGGAAAGCTCTCCGGATAAGGTGGAATTTCAGATTGCTGAGCATGTCTGCCCTCTCTGTAATGTGATTAAAATTGGTTTAGAAATTTGTGCTATATTTCAAGTGAGTGCTGTGCTTAAAATGTAATTGCATTTGGCCGTGTATTTGACATTCTTGAAATTAGAGCAGCTTGCATGCACTAAGGAAATTTGTCCAGAATGGAATTTGGTGTTTAAGCCAATGCATAGGAGAGCAGTTGCAATCCGAGCCTCTGATGGATAGTTCCTTCAGGGCTACCTCTTGGGCTGACTCTCTCTCTTTGTACTTCCTGTTCATTCTGGAACTCTTCTCTGGCACTCAGCAGGATGGAGACTTCTTGACTCCCCAACTTCAGAAACCACATTTCTCCTGGCAGTTAGAGCCAGAGTCCTTTTGACTCCCTAGTCTAGGCCTCTCTTACATATCTGCCAACCTGTGAATATATGTGCCAGACTGCGGTTGTTAGGGATTTTGTCTTTGTCATTCAGGATTTAGGACCTTTTGGATGGGATCAGAATCTCCCAGGGCTGGTGTTCTGTTCTTACTGGCTTGCTTTCCTTTGTCAGAACCCAAAAGAGCTGTTATGATTGCTAGCTAATTCTTTTTCACTGCTGCAGAAGCCAAATGGTTGTTAAGGATTCTGTCTCTACCTCAATAGGGATGTACTGAGGAAGGCGAGAAGAAACAGAATGTGACATTTCAGTTTCCTAAGGCCTTTCTAGACTTGACCCTGGTTGGTTAGTTGTAGCAGTTCCATTGGGTGTGAGAGAGCATAGCCTGTCCTTGTTACTCTAGAAGCCCAGAGTTCAAAGTGACTGCCAAGGTTATTTAGTCAGTCAACAAATATTTTGAGCACATACCATATGCCAGGCACATGATATAAACAAATAGTCACTGTCCTTCAGCCAAGAGCTTTTGGTCTAGTGGGAAAGGGTTTGGTTACATGCAGGTGTGCACAGTCTAGTTTAGCAGTCTGATGCCATTTAAGGTGCTAGCCTGGAGAAGTTGGCCAGGTGAAGGGCAGGGCATAGGAAAGGACCAAAGAACAAGATCTGTGAAGACTCAAGGTGTGGGGGAGCAGAGCTGAAAACATTTCCTGCCCTAATTAGCCTCACATGGGAAGCTTTCCTCAGGCAAGTTGGCTTGCAAATGACTTCTTTTGTTCACAAGAAAGACTATAAAGAACCCTACCCAACCTGCTCAGGAACCAAGGAGATTAGCTGTTTGTGATAGCATGCTGTCACGATTGAGAGAAGTGCTTTGTTGTTGTTGTTGTCTGTTTGTTTTGTTTGAGACAGGGTCTCACTGTGTAGGTCTAGCTGTTTGGGAACTCACTCTGTAGAGCAGGCTGGCCTTGAACTCACAGAGATCTGCCTACCTCTACCTTCCTACTGCTGGGATTAAAGGCGTACGCTGCTATGTCCAGCTTCAGAGAAAAGTTTTATCTAATCTTCTGGCCTTAATATTTATTTCTTGGGCATGACATCTAGAAGCCCCCAGTTTGGCATTTGTACAAATTTTCCAACTGGCCTCTCTGTCTCAGCTTTCTGTAATAAGTGGATTTTTCCGTGTTAAGGAAAAGAACACATATAAAGCACGTACATTGTGACAAAGTGCATTCATAAACAGATACAGCATTACATCCTTGCCATGCAATTAGGAAGTAGGTTGCAGATGGGCAAACTGAGGCCTGGAGCAGCAAAGTAACTTTCTCAAAGTCTCAGTGCTAGGAAATGGGGGAGCTGGAATTCTATCCTTATCTGATTAATTCTCCAAGCAAGCTATTGCTAAAACTCAAAACAACATTTCAGCGGCAGTTGTGATATTCCTATCAAGCAGCAGTCACCAGAAAGTCCTGGCATTTCTTCATTTCTGTGCCTACCTTTGTGCCCAGCTAGGGCTGCCATCACCACCCTCAGCACATCTATGATGGGCCAGCTGGCAGAGGGCTTGGCACCTCTAAATTTTAACCAGCCAAAGGCTTGACCCAGCCCAGAAGTACAGCGTGAAGGGGAGGCTGCTGAAAGGTTCACAGGGGTCTCATTATAGCCACTTGGATAGAACATGCCACTGGGGTGGAGGCCCACCACCTTTCCACACGTACAGAACATAACACGAGGGGAATGCTGTCCTGGAGCCCTCGGCGTAGCTCCTCCTTCCCCCAGGGATGCAGCTAGTTCTCAGAAACCTTTCCCCTCCTTGAGATCCTTGGTGTTTTCCACACCAGGCTTGTTGGCTTTGAGCCCAGGCTATGTGCAATGATGAGGTGCCCACTCTTGAAAGTTAACACAATTGTTTCTGGGGAGATGTATGTGCTTCTATCATGAAAGAGGGCAAGAGAGTAGGAGACAGTAAAGTGCAATGTCAGTCTTCTGTAGAATAAGCTGGCATTTACTCTCCACAGCTACTTTTCAAGGATACCAAGATGATTCTGTGGGGTCTCTATCAAAGATGATAAACTTAGGCCTAAGCTGTTTCTATTTTCCTTATTGGATGGGCCTCCTGTGGAAGCAGAGTTCAGTGTGGGGTTGTTCCTGTAGCCTACTAGTCAAAAATGACAGACAGCAAACGTTCTGTTTGGTGTATTTGTGAGGAGGAGGGTTTGAGATAGAGCCTCCCACTGCTTATGTTGAAGAGGAAAAACCCTTTGTTTTGAAGGGAAAAATGTGAAGAAAGTGCTAAGGAAGTGGGGGGATGGGGCTGGAATGAGATGGGGCCTCAGGAGTCCAGAGGCACCTGAAGAGCAGCTCATTCTTTCATCCCCTCTTTATGCTACTCCGGGTGAACATTTTACAATTCTGCCATGGCACAGTGAATGATAATCACCATGCTAACTATAGCAGCCATAATGGCCCTGTTATTGATGTGAATCAGATTCATGGACCAGCAGCATCAGCATTGCCTGGAGCTTGTTAGAAGTGCAGAATCTCCAGGTCCTGAATCAGAATCTGCATGGTAATGAGATCCCTGGGCAGGGAAATTTAAGGAGCATCTGTTTGGTGCGTGGACAGCTGCTCTGGGAACTTGGTCAGAGTTCTCATTCTTCTCGATTACCTGTTCATGTTGGCTGTTTTGTCATCTACTGATGACTCTGTAGCCCAAATCCTAATCTATGGCTTTGTTTCGTGGACAAGCAAGCAGGGAACTAGAGCAATGTGTCCTACTTCGTAGGCAGTCTGGGAGTGAAGAGGTGATGGTGGCAGAAAGGAGAGACGTGTATGGACTTAATTGAGGCCTATGGGAAAATCAAGAGTGCCCCCCAACATCCATTTCCTGGTTATATTTAGATGTGACCTGCTTACCAGATGTTAAAGTAGCCTGTTAAAGCCCAGGGCTACAAAAGTCAAGGATTAGGGAAAGAAACTAGGCTGCTAAACACAGGGAATGAACGTTTTAGCTACAAAGTCTAATGGGATGCTTCAATGTGCCTCGCTATAAAATTGTCATCCACCTCAGCTTATATTCCTCCCGAGTCAGGAACCTCTTCATCTCACAAAAAGTCCATTTTGATTTATGGTCCATCAGTTCTATTAGAAAGTAAATTTCCAGTGTTGAGCTAAAATATGTCTCCCTATAGCGTCTATCTGCTTATGGGTCCTGATTCTGTCCCTTGAACATTCATCACACACCATCTGATCATCCTGACTTACATACAGCACCCTTCATAGCTATAAGAACTACATTGCTTTGAGTCTTCTCTTCAACTGTTTCTTATGAGTTCTGGGTTCTGGCTCCTTCTCCAGCCTGTCTATGTCCCCCTTAACTGGAATCCGGAACAGGATTCAGTTGTAAAGATACAGAAAAAGAGACCAAAAGTCTCAACAGCAGCTTGGTCCCAGGGCTGGAGACCTGGTTCCAAGTGCTTGCCCCAGGATGCTTACCTTAGAAATAAGGCCTTTCAGTACATTTTCCAGTCATGTTCTCCATGTCCCTTGCTCATACAATTTTTCCTGTCTCACAACTGGACCCTTGGGGCTCGGGTTGGCACCCGGTTGTGGATCTCTGCATCTGTTTCCATATGTCTCTGGGAGAGGGCTCCTGGGGGCTCCTCAGCTATTGGT
>LZPO01000002.1:1243252-1255987 GCA_001675575.1 Neotoma lepida | reverse complement strand
GAGGGAGGAGAGGGGGTTCTGTGGTTGGTATGTAAAATAAGAAAATCTTTTAATAAAAAAAATTGAAAGAAAAAGAAATAAGGCCTTTCTTCATATAATCTGAGGACACGTTCAGAACATGATGCTTCCCACTTCTGGCAAAACAAGACAGATTTTAAGCAGTTGATTGGTTCCTAAACTATTCTTTTATCAACCAAGTCTTTGTTGAACATTTTAGTCTTTTTAGTAACTACTATATGATCCTCTCAGGGGAGGGGCCCAGCAGCAGTGGTGCCATCTTCCTAGCACCCCCACGTTGCCTTCCTTCATGCACAGACAGATACAGGTCCACACTGCAACATTCTTTGTCAGTGACTGTTTTTACTAACCAGAGACCCTAGGTGGACCAGCAAGGAAGGGAGGCAACTATCACTTGGTCCCTTTATTAGGTTTTAAGTCCCCTTTCTCCTCTCAAGCTGGTAACAAGACCATCTTTTCCAACTTCCTGGGTGGCTTTTGCTAATCTGCTTAAACATTCCATTGCCTAACCTACTTTTCATAGGTCACGCTTTTGGTGGCCCTGTACTCCCAACTATGGGAAATAACAAAAGTAGCAACACTAATAACTAATATGTATTAAGTATTGAATGTCTGTGGTGTTTTGTTTGTTCATTTTTGAGACCATTCTCATTATGCAGTCTAGGCTGGCATGGAACCCACAATCCTCCCACCTCAGCCAACTGAGCACTAGGATCATAGGCATGCACCACCATGCCTTCCTCCTGGATCCTGGATTAGGCACAAACCACAACCAAACACCCGTTTTCACAGAGAGATCCTTTATTAAATGGGTAAGAAAAGTTAAAGGGATTGCTTTCTTTCTCAGGCAGAAAACAGCAGCAGATGACCTTGCAGGTGTAACTTTTAAGTAGAGAAAAGGGGGAGGTCTGTATTACAATGCACTAGGATGTGGTGGTAAAGGAGACAGAGGATGAGAGAGAAGGGGGAGGAAACAAAGGAAAGGGGGCAAGGGTATTTGTTCTGGAATGGGACAAAGGACTGCCTCTGGTAGAGAGAGACAGACATGGCACATAGGCAAATGGCAGTTTATAAAGGCAAAATGGGAAACCCCGTGTTAGGATGAGGTGTTGAATTTTAATTGGGCACGTTAAGTAGGTGAGCCAAAGGGGGCTTTTTGATTGCTGGGCTTCAATACTTGGATAGCTGGACCTTTGTAATCAGCCCCAGGAGAAGGAAGTGGCCAAATAAGGGAACTAGACCTTGGTTGGCCAGCTTTAAGAATGCAATCTAATGGTTTATAGCAAGGCAGAAGGAATGGGAGAGAAGGGCAAGGCCTGCCAGAGCCACATGTTTGATACACTCAAGCTGGCCAGAGTCCCTTCAATCCTGTCATTAAAAGACTAAAAAGTTCCACCAGAGAATTCTGAGATCTGATAATTCCATTCAGCAAAACAAGGCACCATTTAAGCAGTTGGTTGGTTCCTAAGCTATTCTTTTATCAACCAAGTCTTTGTTGAACATTTTAGTGTTTTGTGTAGCTACTATTGGATCCTCCCAGGGGAGGGGCCCAGCAGCAGTGGTGCCATCTTCCTAGCACCCCCACGTTGCCTTCCTTCGTGCACAGACAGATACAACCCTACACTGCAACATTCCTTGTCAGTGATGTTTTTACTAACCAGAGACCCTAGGTGGACCAGCAAGGAAGGGGGGCCCATGAAATCAACACACAAAAATCATTAGCTTTTCTTACCAATGTAATAATTGTGATGAGAAAAAAAATTGCGGGAGTATTTGTAAGAGCCATACACAAATAAAATACCTCAGAGTAAACGTAATAAAGGAGGTGAAAGAAACTAAATGAAAGGCTAAACAAAAAGAAAGAAATCGAGGAATACACTATAAGATAGAAAGACATCCCATACTCATGGACCAATAGAATCCATATTGTGTAATGGCTATATTATTGAAAGGGATCTACAGAGTCAATGTAATCCCCATCAAAATTTTAATAACATTCTTCACAAAAGAGAAAGAAACAATCCTAAAATTCACACTGAAACACCAAAAAACTCTCGATAGCCAAATCAATCCTGATCAAAAAGAGCAATGTTGGAGACATGACAATATCTGATATCAAATTCAACTATTGACTGTGGGACCCTAAGAAGCCTTGAGTAAATGAGTAAAGAGTGGATGAAGTCCTGAGTAAACACATATTGCTTGACATGGGCGTGGCCATGTCAGTGACCAATGCCTCAGACCCAGGGGAATGGCAAACCCCTTTCATCCTCCACCCTGTGAGAATCAGAGGGATGGCAAAGCCTTCCTCTAGTCCAACTGTAAATGATGACATTGTGTGCAAGTGTTCATGGACAATTGACCAGTGTGGGCAAAAGCTAGCATCTTCAGCTTCCTCCTTCTAGATGTTTATACCCTGAGACTGGGCTGCTCCAGAGACCTCCTACCAAGGCTATCTAAGTCCTCCCTTTGTGCTGTACATAATAAATGCCTGAGGTTCCATGTTGTTGTGCCACAATTGGTACCACTCTATCAGAGTGCACATGTCCCACCTGACCCCAGATTTTCTGTACATGTGTCTGTTTTTTCTTTACTCTCTTGATACCGTAGCCAGGTTTCCAGGACCAAGCCATGCAGGACATGGTGATTGATCATTAGTAACTAAAACAACATGGTCTTATCACAAAACAGGCATATAGATCAATGGAATAGAATATAGGACACAGATAAGCCTGCATGGCTACAACTAAAAAAAATGGAGAAAAGACAACACCTTTAACAAATGATGATGAGAAAACTGGATGGCTACATGTAGAAAAATGAAGCTAGATCCTTATCTCTCATCCTGTACAAAAATCAACTCAAAATGGATCAAAGACATTAATGCGAGATGTGAAACATTGAAACTGCCAAGGAGAAAAGAAATCAAGATGTAAGCACAAGCATGGCTTTCTGAAAAGAACTCCAATAGCACAGGAAGTAATTTTAAGAACTCAAATATTAGATTGCATGAAATCCAACAGCCTGTGAACACAAAAGGAAACAATAGAGTAAAAGACATCCTACAGAATGGGAGAAAAATCTTTGCTAGTTATACACACAATGGAGTATTTATTGATAGAATCTATAAATTAAAAAAACGAAAAAAAATCATCCAATCAATGTGTGGACAAATGAGTTAACACACATGTCTTAAAAGAAGTAGTGCAATAAAAGTGGTCAATAAATATACGAAAAAAGTTCAACATGCTTAGTTATCAGGGTAATGCAAATAAAAACTACATGGAGATTTCATCTTACTCCAGTCAAGATGGCTATCATTAAGAGAACAAACAGTAACAAGTGCTGGTGAAGATGAGGGAAAAGGAACCTTTATATGCTGCTAATAGGGTGGTAAAATAGTGCAGCCATTAACTATGATCTAGGTATACCACTTCTGGGTATATGCCTGAAAAAATCCAAGTCAGCATACCAGAAATACCTGCACATCTGTGTTTAATGTGGCACTATTCACAACAGTGCAAGTTTGAGGAAGAAGCCTATGTATCCATTAACAGATGAATGGATAGAGAAAATGTAATACACACACACACACACACACACACACACACACACACACACTTAAAAATAACAGACCTACCCAACAATATACCTGGAATGTTATAATAATGACTGGTCTGGCAAGATATGACCCACTGGTGCAATCGTGGCAGAAATGTTATGGGAATAACTAAGCACTTTCTTATTGGATTTAAGGTCCTCTCTACAAAACAGAACTCATGTCTGGTACTGTTAACTGGCCAAAAACCTGTGATTGGCTGAGTCATAGGTGTAGTTGATTTTTTTTTTTTTTACTCTTTTGGCTCTTTGCGGGGGGCCCGCCACCCAGCTCCCCCCAAAACCCACATATAGTCTTATTATTACTTATAAATTCCCAGCCTTAACTTGGCTTATTTCTAGACAGCTTTTCTTAACTTAAATTATCCCATCTTCCTTTTGCCTCTGGGCTTTTACCTTTCTCTATTTCTGTATATCTTTTCTTTTTTTCTTATTCCATGTCTGGCTGTGTGGCTGTGTGGCTGGCCCCTTCTTTTCTCACTCCTTGATCTTTTTTTCCCCCAGATTCCTCCTTCTATATATTCTCTCTGCCTGCCAACCCCACCTATCCTTTCTCCTGCCTTGCCATTGGCCATTCAGCTCTTGGTTAGAACAATCAGGTGTTTTAGACAGGCACAGTAACACAGCTTCACAGAGTTAAACAAATGTGACACATAGGCCTTAAGGGGAGACCCCCCATACTGTTATTCTGCTAAATGACATATTAATAAATTGCCACTAAATTCTTATCATTATACCCATAGATTAGTTCATCATTCAGTTCTCACCAGAGAAGCTTCCTTTCCTAAGTTCATATATGTTATTTTATTTGTTTGAAATTAAGTTATAATTACATTGTTTTCCCCCACTCCCTTCCCTCCCTCCAACCCTTCCCATGCATGGCAAGCTATCCCTAAGGGTGCAATGGTGGCACACATACCTTGATGATAACCAACAGCTCTCTAATTGGACTTAAAGCATTTTCAACTAGAGGTAAATCATACTTGGTACTGGAAACCTAGCCAGCTACTCAGAGCTAGTGAAGTCATGGATCTTGGAGGAGAAACCACAACCACCATTTTACTAAAAGAACACAATGCCTAACTACATTTTAAGTACTTATCCTTATAGTAAAACAGGTAAGTGTGCCTCTCACCCCTCATCAAAAAATGGCTGCTTTTCAACAGGGTAACTGTATTCAAAGTGCTTAAGGCAGTGTTTGGCACAGGCAGATATTAAACCCTTCCCCTCAAGGCTCAGGTATCTATGTGGAGGAATAAGTGGAAAGATTGTAAGAGCCAGCAGTGGTGGATGACTCCAAGAAAACAGTGTCTTCCAGACACAACAGGTCTGATACACATGAGAGCTCACAGAGACCATGACAACATGCATAAGGCCCACCCAGGTTAAAGCCTGACAAAAATCTCAGACTGGAGACAAGGAAGTGAGCACAAAATCCCACCGCTAACCAAGAAGTTATTTGCAACTGATAGCTGCTGAGAGAGGGAAAATCAGTTTTCTCCAATGGAATGACACGGATACATCAACTATATACCAAATCAGGCCTTAGGTTCAGCAGTAGTTGGCCAATACAAAACAGACTTCATGTTTTTGTGTGTTTTTTCTTTTTCTTTTTTTCTTTTTTTGGTTATAGTTTGGTGACTTTTGTCTCTTTTGTTTTTGTTTTGTTTTCTTGAAATATTTCTCAGAGAGTAAAAACATAAATTGAGTCAGTAGGAAGGTAGGGAGAATCTGGGAGGATTTGAGGGAAGGAGCATAATACGATCAAAATATATTGTATAAAAAATTAAAAACAATAAAAATGTAAATAACAAGTTAGTTTTGCAGAAAATATGATGATTTAATTTGATGAATCTCTTATGACACAATGGTTCTTTATACTGATTTGTTTTTATTAAAATATAATACAGAAGAAAATGTAATACATGACCACTACTGATGATTGGAGAAAATTCCAATGGATTATTTCAGAAACTAAAAGAAAACCCTCTGTTAGCATTTATTGTCTATTCCTACAGCACTTTTTCTATTCTCTCTGCTTTGATCTCTGGAGACTTCTTTTCTATCTTTGTAGGTGGACATTTCTGTCTCGTCAACAACTCCTAAATACCC
The DNA here is from genome assembly GCA_001675575.1 of Neotoma lepida. NCBI lineage: Eukaryota > Metazoa > Chordata > Mammalia > Rodentia > Cricetidae > Neotoma > Neotoma lepida. The sequence continues at coordinate 1,250,239 of LZPO01000002.1, read as the reverse complement.
AGCAGCTGCTTCCCAAATAATTGATTCAGAGGCTTAATATTACTTACTAATGCTTGGCTGGTAGCTCAGGCTTGTTACTAACTAGCTCTTACACTTACATTAACCCATAATTCTTATCTATGTTTAGCCACGTAGCTTGATACCTTTTCTCAGTATGGCATTCTCATCTTGCTTCCTCTGCATCTGGCTGGTGACTCCTGACTGTGCCCTTCTCCTTCCCAGCATTCTTAGTTTGGCTTTCATGACTAACTTCCTGCCCAGCTACCAGCCTATCAGCATTTTATTAACCAGTGAGAGTAATACATATTCATAGTGTATAAAAGGATTGTTCCACAGCATTTCTTCTAAGTTCAAGGTGGGGAGGGGTGAAATTACAGTCATGTCTTCTTACCAATGGCTTTACTTTCTACAATTTCAATCAACCAACGTTTGATACTAAAATGAATCACTACCTGGAAAAGTTAAAGAAGAATTCACACTTTTTAATTAATTTTGTTACAATATATAATTTTCCCTTAGTATTAACTATTGATAATCTTTTACTACACATAAATAATAAACTCTATCACAGGTGTGATGTATGGAGGATCTACATCTATCTATCTATCTATCTATCTATCTATCTATCTATCTATCTATCTATCTACCTACCTACCTACCTATCAGGTTCAGGTATCCACTGGGGGCCTTGAAATGTGTTCCCTATGAATAAGTGGTGGTGGGGATTAGTGTACACTAATACTAAACATCTGACCTGGCCCAAAGTATACAAACAGAAAGAACATGGGAAAAGGAGCAAAAAACAAAAGATACTGACTTTCCTTGCTCTGGCTTCTATTTGTTTGTGCCAGTGGGGTTTCAGTTATGTTTTTAGATAAGGCATTGTAGTGTGGATCTCAGGTCTCTGCATCAGTAGAGACAGAAGAAGGGCACTGCTGTGCAATATGACATAAAACTCAGAATCCATCGGGAGTCTGAATTCAGAGAAAATTAATATTGCTTTTAAATGTGGATCTAGACTTTATTATTGCCGAGACTTGTGGCTTTCCTTGAAAAGGGTGGGATGTGTACATGAAAAAAGAGGGAGGCTATGAACTCAGTTATATAGCGGTTTGCTGGAGAATTACAGGAAGAAGGAAACAGTGCACACTACATTGCAGAGTGTGCCAATGCTCCCTACATTGTCCTGTTGAAGCTCCTGTCTTGTGATTATCAAGCAAATATTCTGAGTTTGGCAACAACACTGTTAAGAGTTTACTGCTGGCTGACTGTCGACACGCTTGGCTTGCTGCTGACTTCATTGTAATGATGTATATTTAAATTTTAACTGCATTTATATTTTGAAAAATCTGTGGATTCACACTTTGTCCCTTAGCCACTGATTCCCTTTCCTTGTAGTTTCCCATTTGATTTTTTTTCTGGGATTGTCTATACACATCCCCCTACACACACACAAGTCTGATTTTAGTTTATCTCAGAGGTAAAAAAAATAATATTCAAAGGTTGCAATTTTACCTGATGGAGAATTTAAGGGATGTTTTTGTAGTACTGGGAACCATATCCAGGATTTTCATACATATTGGGCAATCACTCTACTAGTGGGCTTATTCCTGGTCCAAAGTGAGGGATATTGGTTTTTAAAAAATACTTATTTTAGCCGGGCGGTGGTGGCGCACGCCTTTAATCTCAGCACTTGGGAGGCAGAACCAGGAGGATCTCTGTGAGTTCGAGGCCAGCCTGGGCTAACAAATGAGTTCCAGGAAAGGCGCCAAAGCTACACAGAGAAACCCTGTCTCGAAAAACCGAAAAAAAAATGCTTATTTTTATTTATGTTTGTGTGTGTATGTACACTTGAGTACAGTTTCCATGGAGACCAGAGGGGTCAGATCCTTGGAACTGGCATTACAGGCTCTAGGGGAGGCATGTGAACTCATGTCCTCTGCAAGAACTCTACACACAGCTCCTAACCACTAAGCAATCTCTCCAGCTCCAAGTGAGGGATTTCTTCCCCTTGAGTTCTTCAGCCTCTGACCTGTTGCATCCTTACACTCCACAGAAACAATGACTCTACTCCTAGTGTCCATAATACTGTTCTCTCTTCCTGCTGCCACTGCCTCTGTCCAGTCAGCATAATGCGTTTCACATTAAGAGTCACCTCTCACTTCATCTTTTTGCCTCTCTTCTCTCCTTGCAAGCTGGTCCCCCCCTCTGCCATGTCATTGGATTCATCAACCCTAAACATAACTCTGATAGCTCATTTCTTCTGACAACAAAGTATTTTTGTTTGCTTTGTTTTGATGCAGGCTCTTACTGGGTAGCTCAGGCTGGCCTCAAGCTCCCAGGCCCAGAATCAGGCCTTTCTGCCTGATTCTCTTGAGTGCTGGGATTATAGGCATGTGCTACCATGCCCTACTCTGACAAACTTAATGGAAGCTATTGACTATAGAGTAGCTGTGNGTGTGTGTGTGTGTGTGTGTGTGTGTGTGTGTGTGTGTGTGTGTGTTTTAAACAGAGTGTTTTATCTCAGGCCGGGCCCTGATAAGTAGCAAATGGGACAGTACCAATTTATGTGGTGAAGGGAAGCGAACCCAGGGCTTCACGCATACTAGGCAAGCACTCTATCAACTGAGCTACACCCCAAGCACCTTACAAGTAAGATTCTAAGTTGTTAGTATTAAGATGTTTTTCCTTCCAAGGTGAGCAAGTTGAAGAAACATTTCTTATTTGAGTCTTGGAGTGGTGGCTGGGGCAGGGTCCTAAGGGACAGGCAGCTCACAAAGCTGTTACACTAGCTGGTGCTTAGGAGGTTCCCCTACATAGTTTCTGTATGCACAGTGATACTTGCACTCCTGGGAACGGATGAACTCAATTCACTTGAGATGGACACAGATTCCATAAGTCTCATTTACTATGCCTTAGGGAGGCATTCACTATGGGACCAGAATACACTGAGTATTGGTTTTTCAGTAGCTGAGAAACCTAGTAAAGTTGCTTCACTAGCATGGAACCAGAGCATGGGGAAACACTGTTGTTGCTACCTGTTTCTTTCCTTCTTTCAAATAAAATTCTGATTGGGCCGTTCTAAGAACTCTAAATGCATTTCCAGTCAGTTGAGGGTCTTAATAGCCTCTTCCTAGGCACTGATTCAATTTGATTACTACTTTCCATGGTGGGTTCACAAGAGTCATCCTTAGTCAGTGCAGCCGGCAATGGGCATGAGATGACCCCAGTTCCAAAATAACAGTTAAGAAACAAAGTGCATGTGTTCATCAAATCTTGGGTTTCATCCTTGGTGGGTGGACCTAGGCCGCTGTACTTTGATTGGTAGGCCTGAAGAGGGAAGGCCTTGGTGGTAGACTCCTTTCATTCCAAGAGAATGACACAAAGATGGCCCTAAAAGCCAAGTGAGACATTTTTGGGGGTGGAGGGAAGCAAATTCTAGAAATTCAAGCACTGCCACTCCATGTACTTGCCTAACAGTCTGCCCACTCCCTTCCCTTCAGAGCTCCTTGCAGAAATCTAAGCTTACCTTTCAAGACTTCCTATTCCCTTGTGCTCTATCCAGGCCATTCCCACCCAATTTCCTTATTCTTTACCAGAGCACTTGGGATGGGGAGGGGATCACTCAGCTCTGTAATGCTTTCAACTCAGGTTAGGCCTCCTTGGAAACTATCAATGACAATTTTAGCTACTTTAGGGCTCCTTGCTGGATCTTCCTTAGCCCCCGCCTAGCAAGTAGTGTTAGAGCTGCTCTATTTTGTTGAACTGAGAAGGATACTTAGGAGAAGAAGCTATTTCCGAGTTCCCTCAAATATTTCAGAGGCACTGTTTACACACTTGAGAATGTATTCCTGCAATTTTGGGTATTTATTAGAATAGGCCCCTTGAGTGACTCTCCAACCCAGGCTGAAGGAGAACTTTTGTACTTAGGAGCAAAGGCTGAAATGAACATGGTAGTGGTGGGGCAGCTGCTTCTTCAGCTCCACCGAACTCAAGACTGGGCAAGGTCTGGGAGAGGACTGGCATTTATGAGGTCCCAGAAAGAGGACCCAATTGGATCAAAGGGGCCTAGAAAACCTTCTCCAGACCTCTGAGATCTCTCTTTTATCTGTCTTATCTGCTCTCCTTTATGTTAACTACAGAATATGGGCTTTATTATGGCCCGTTCACACCTGTGTACAACGTACTTTGATCATCTTCATGCTTCCATTAACCTCTCTTGTCTGCATTCATTCCTTTTCTTCATCTTCCCAAGTAGTTCCCCATTTCCTCTCATGCCTTTTTTTCTATTGGAAAACAATTCAAGGTCTAGAAATAGGCAGTAACTTTCTGAATAGGATTCTAACAGCTCAGGAAATAATAGCAAGAATTGACAAGTGGGATTGCATGAAATGTAAAAGATTTTTCACAACAAAGGAAACAATTAGGGTAGGAGAATGGGAGAAATATCTTTGCCACCTATACATCTGACAGGAGATTAATATCCAGAATATATAAAGAACTAAAAAAAATAATTAAACCACCGAGGCACAAAGTCATCTAATAAATAAATGGCAAATGAATGGAACAGACAGTTCTGCAAAGCAAAAAAAGTGCAATTTGCCAAAAATACACAAATGTTCAGCATCATTAGCCATCAACTCAAACGCCATTATCTTATTCTAGTTGGGAAACAACAAATGCTTGTCAGGATGTGGGGGCACCCTTACACACTGCTTGTGTGAATGTAAGTTAGTGAGTCCCCATAGAGGGGCCTTTAAAAACGATCACCAAAGTTACATCTGGCTCTGCCGTATTTCTGTTGGAAATGTATCTGAAGGAATCAAGGGCAGAATATAATAATAGAGGCCTGTGCTCATCCATTTAAAAACATTTTTTTCTAGATAGAATCTTACCTGTGGCTCTGACTGGTTTAGAATGCCCTGTGTAGATCAGGCTAGCCTCAAATTCAGATGGGTTCACCTGTCTCTGCCTCCTGAGTGCTGGGATTAAAGATGTGCTCCACCTTGCCCAGATAATGCTCACCCATGTTTTTTGCAGCACTTCTCATAGGAACCAAACTATAGAATCAGCCTAGATGTCCACGAGCAGGTGAATAGAATATTTGTACATTATATATTGTGTTATTTGCAGGAAAATGGATGGAACAAGAGACCACCATGTTAAACAAAATTACCAGGGTAAGAAGGACAAATATTGGATCTTTTTCTGTTCATTTTCTGCCGTCAAATAGAAGAAATCTCTCTTGTTCTTTTAATTTCTCAGGTAAGAGAATTGGGATGCTTCTAAGGCCCCGTTGGGTGCTTGAGTGACCTGAAAACCTCTTTGTGAGATGCTGAGGCTCCAGCTCCAGTAACATAGACATCACCACCTGCTGAGATGGTTCTGTATGAATCTGACTATCTCTGATTATCAGAATGTTCTGTTTTATGTCAAAACTGCTCTGCTATTACTTCTACTGTGTGTAATTGTGGGGTCACATATAACATTTAGAGGCATATTTCAGGTGTGTGTGTATGTTCACATGTGTTGAGAGGGATCATAGAGAATAATCTAGATTAGTAGTTAAGTTCCCCCCCAAATTAATTTATAAGCAATAAACATATTCAGAAGATGCATTTTTTCACTCACAGTCAAAATGGGACTTGATGGTAAATGTAGATTTGCATAATTCTAGGTAAAGCCCCTTGAACACGAAAAGGGTGCAAAACCAGAAAAGAAGGTGTCTTCTATTTCAGGGCTTCATAACCTCTCCTCACTTAGGATCCTTCCTAGCCTACTATATTTTTACAAGACCCCCAAGTACATAGACATATAAAGTAGGTACACAGATCAAACAATTACTGATAATGAATCCTAAATATTTGAAAGCAAGTCTCTGGTATACATAATTTTATCATCTATTAAAGATGAAAGCAAATTTGCATTAATGAGATGGATGTTCTTGTTTATTTTTACATAAAGAATAAAATCTTGGGGCTGGATATTTGCCATTGTAGGACTTAGAGCACCTTCAACATTTTTCAGAGTTTATCAATACTTTGATTTTATAATTATCAATGTTATGAATGTTGCTTTGTACAAAATGGCAGAAGTATGTTTAGGGCCATTTTAGAAATTTTTGGAAATTCTGTTCTGATCCCAGCCAAAAGTCATATAATATTTTTAAAGATTTATTTTTATTTTTATTTATGTATATGTGTACGTGTTTGTGTGGGTATATACCACATGTGTAGGTACCTTCTGAGGCCAGAAGAAGAGTGTCAGCTCCCTTTGGAGTTATAGACAATTGTGAAGCATCTGCCATGGATACTAGGCACCAAAGTTGGGTCCTCTGTAAGAGCAGCAAGTGCTCTTAACCTCAGAGACATTTCTGCAGCCCTAACACCCTTTAAAAAAGTGAAATTCAAATCAGCAACTCAAATAGCAAGTTTTAAAATCAAATATTCTGACACAGTACTTTCAAAAGATATACTGATTAGATACTCACATGCTGAGGAATGATGATAGAAAAATATTACTTTTATTTTCCATAATTAGACCATTATGTTTCTATAGGAACAGGAAACTTTTTATGCACAGGAAAAGCACTGCAATTCATAGCATAGAATGAGTAGTGCTGAGTGTGAGTCTCGGTGTTTCAGGGAAGTGTTTGTTGTGTGAATGCTGTGACAGCATGTACTGTGCAGTGTGCACATGTCACGTGTTCAGAAACAAGGCTGTACCGAGGTTGATGATGCAACAGGGCAGAGCACTGCCAGAAACACCGTGGGTTCATTATGTGTTGGAGTTTAAATTAAATTTTGATCTCTTCTTGTTCAGAAACCTCTTATTATTGCCAATTTTTTTCTGCAACCCTCACAGTTGCGAGATCCCATATGGGGTCATGAGCCATGGTTTAAGAAACTATGTCTAGCCGGGCGGTGGTGGCACATACCTTTAATCCCAGCACTTGGGAGGCAGAGGCAGGCGGATCTCTGTGAGTTC
>LZPO01000002.1:1202541-1225007 GCA_001675575.1 Neotoma lepida | reverse complement strand
TGGCTACAGTAATTGTCTAAAGATTCCCCTATTTGTGAGAAACATACTAATAAAGTGTTTTTAAAGGCTTGCAAAAAAAATATCCAGGAACCATCCATCACAAGCCAGTATTCATCAGGTCACTTCTTTCTGATTATTTTCAAAAAGTCTGTTTCAGAAGATTGTTGCAAAATTTCTGGGGGAAAAAAAACCCCTCTTTCAAATATGCTTTTATTGTGTAATAATTTGTGTCCTTGTCTTTAGCGTTCCCAAACTGGCCTTTAGACACTGCCCCACTCCTCACTTGAGAACCAGGTTTGTTAACACAAGCCTGTAATCCTAGCTCTTGTGAGGTGGAGGAAGGAGAATTAAAACTTTCAAGATCATCCTGGGAAATGTAGTTAAGTTCCAGGCCAGCCTGGGGTGTGTTGAGACCCTGTCTCAGTAAAACCCAAACCAAACATATGGGACAAACACTACAACAGAAGGATATTCTCCACCCCATATACAGGCTTTTGTGTGAACCTAAGTCCTCATTTCTCTGGACAAAATGCCCAGGAATCAAATTGCTGTGACATATTCTAAGTGTAGATTATTTTTAAAGAAACTGTTTTCCAGAAAGGCTGTAGCTGGTCCATTTCCACTAGAAGTGAATGAGTCATCCAGTTTCTTTGCATTCTTACCAGCTTTTTGGTGCTGTCAGTCACTTTTAAAAAGCTTACACTGATGTAAGTGTTGTGATAATCTCATTATGGCTTTAATATCCTCATGTCTAATGATGTTTTTAGTACTCTAGATGGAACTTCAGAGCTTTGAATATGCTAGGAAAGTGCTGTACCTTGACGGTCATCTTTTAAATTTTCTAGTTGTTGTTGTGTGTGTGTGTGTGTGTGTGTGTGTGTGTGTTATCTGTGCATGGGCCTACATACGCCACTGTGAATGTGTAGAAGTCAGACAGTTCTGTGGAGTTGTTTTCCCTTTTGCTGTGGGTTCTGGTCATGTCAGGCTTACGAAACAAGCATTTTTACCCACTGAGATATCTTGCCTGATGTTCATTTTGCAATGTCTTCATTTTTCATCTATAACATATATTTCTTGATAAAATGTCTATATGATTTGCACATTTTCTAAATGGATTGCTTTTTTTCAGTTAGTTTGGAGAGTTTTGTCAGATGTGTGGTTTGCAAATATTTTCTCCCAGTCTATAGCTTGTTTTTTTATTTTCTTAGCAGGGTCTTTCTAAAAGCAAAAACATTTCATTTTAAGGCTAGTTTTGTATCTCAGTGGTAGACCACTTCCCTAGCATGTGTGAGGACATATGTTGGATTACTAGTGCTACAAAAAGATTTTAACTATAACTAATTTTTCGGATGGGGGCCTCAAACTCAAAATCCTCTTCCTTATGCTCTCAAGTGCTGGGGTTGCAGATGTAAGCCATCATACTTGCAACATTTTTTATTTTCCATTAAGTATAACTAACCAGTTTTTCTTATATGATATTATTTTTAGTGTTAAGTCTAAAGAACTCTTTGTCTAGTCCTAAACCCAAAGGTTGCATCTCTTTTTCTTTCTTTTACTTTTTCTTTTTGGTTTTTCGAGACAGGGTTTCTCTGTGTAGCTTTGGCGCCTGTCCTGGAACTCACTCGGTAGCCCAGGCTGGCCTCGAACTCACAGAGATCCGCCTGCCTCTGCCTCCCGAGTGCTGGGATTAAAGGCGTTCGCCACCACCACCTGGCGGTTGCATCCCTTTTTAAACTATGAAGACAAAATTAAAAAATTACATTTATTTAGTGTGTGTGTACTTGCACACATGTCATTGTGCACACATGCTAGTTAGAAGATAACTTGTGGGAATCAATTTTCTCCTTCTACCATGTAGGTCCAGGTTATTAGACTTGCTTCAGGCTCCTTTACCCACTGAGACATTTTGATAGTCCCCTCAATTTTATCTATCTATCTATCTATCTATCTATCTATCTATCTATCATTTATTTATATTCTTCTCTCATATATTCATCCTGACCACCTCACCCCCGGATCCATTATTCCTCCTTTTCCCTTCAGAAAAAGGCAGGCCTCCCAGGGGATTATCAACCAAACACGGCATATCAAGTTACAATTAGCCTAGGCACTTCCTCTCATATTAAGTTTGGACAAGGCAATGCAGTAGGAGGAAAAGGATCCCAAGAGCAGGCAAAAGAGTCAGAGGCAGCCCCCACTCCCACTGTTAGGAGTCCCACAAGAACACCAAGCTACACACACATAAATAATATTTTATTGTATATAATCTCCACTTGTTTATTTTTTTGTTTTCATTGCCTCTGTGCATGTGTGTGTGTGTGTGTGTGTGTGCACGAACACGGGCATGCACACAATAGATAACCAAGAAATCACCACAAAGGACAATGTCATGAAACTTTTTATTTATTTTAGGAGTTTTACAGTTTAAAGTCTTATATTAAATCTTTACTCTGCCTTGAGTTGCTATTTGTTTTGGGGATAAGATGATGGATAAATTACTTTGTTTTGCATGCAGATATTCAGTACCCCCAGCATTTGTTTAGTATCACGTCTTTCTCATATTGTGTACTTTTGGTACACTTGTGGAGTGTCAGTTGGCCCCTATGTGTGGAGGTTTATTCCTCGCCTTTATAACAATAACAAAACCATAAAGTCATTTTACAGAATGTGAAAAGTATTCGTAAAGTATATGTGTGTTGAATTAGTTTGTGGGTGAAGGTTGCAGGTTTAGCTGAATGATAAAGTACCTTTTTTAAAATTCACAAGGCCTTGGGTTTGGTCCTCAACACTGTGCACAAACACATGCACACATATACACAGAGAGACACTCATGTGTGTGTACATATATATATATATATATTTCATATTTAATTTTTCTATAACAAATTGGCAACAAAAATCGTGACTTTATTTTAGTGTGCAAAGGGCCCAAAGAGACTTTTTCCCAAAGAAAGCATGCAAATAACAAAAGGTCCATGTAAAGTGCTCAATATTACTAATTGTGGAGGAAACATGAATTAAAATCTCACTGTAGTACCATAGCACACCAACTAAGACGTTTATTATCAACAAGAGAAACAATAGTAATGTAGAAGATGTCAAGAAAACAGAGCTCATACAAATCATTGGCAAGAATGCAAATTAGTGCAGCCAGTACAGGGAACAGACAGAGTTTCTTCAGTGAAAACAAAAATACTGCTGAAGTAGCTCAGCCATTCTGTTGGAGCACATGTATAGATAGTGTTTGAACATGTACGTGTACACATCCCTGCGTTTAACCACCAGCACTCTGAAAGAACACTCTGAGATAGGTAAATTTGTCTTTTTATTTAACTGAGAGACTTACAGCTTTGGGTTTAAAGTTAATGATTTGGGCGGGGGGAAGTGTTTCAAGACAGGGTTTCTTTGTATAACAGCCCTGACTGTCCTGGAACTTGCTTTGTAGACCAGGCTGGCCTCGAACTCACAGAGATCCACCTGCCTCTGCCTCCCTCCCAAGTGCTGGGATTAAAGGCACACACCACCACTGCCTGGCACAGTGATGTGTTTTGACTTTGTTTTTGTACTTTGGTTTAAGTTTTGAAGCTTAGACCTCAGGTTTTTGTGTTGGTTTGATTTTGGGGTTTTGCCTAGGCCTATCCAATAGCTTCCAAATCATTTGTTGAAAACGCTATTGAATTGGTTTTATACTTTCATCAAAAATCAGTTGGGCATATTATTTTTTTAACTTTTATTGATTCTTTGTAAATTTCACATCATGCATTCCAATCCCCCTTATCTCCACGTTCCCTTGCATCTGCCCTCTTCCCTTGCAACCCCCACCCCAAAATCAAAACCAAATTTAAAAGAAAAGCCTAAAGCCAAACAAAACAGAAACAAAACAAAACAAAACAAAACAAACAAAAGAGAAGAATCTTTCGTGGAAGCTGTAATGTGGCCCATTGAGTCACACACTTTACCTTTTAGGTCATTCATCTTTATTTGCAAGTGTCATTGCCACGAGTCATTGGTTTGGCTCCAGGCCTCTGGCTTCTGCTACACCACCAATAATGGGCTCTCACTGGGGGTCCTGTTGGATATCCTATTGTCCTCTGTTATGGAGATCCTGCTGTTTTGGATCTGTAGGTTCGTCCCCTTCACATGCTCCAACAATTCACAGATTTGGTGGATGTCGGGGTGGGCCTACTCATAGCCCTGGTTCTGGGCCTGAGTGGTAGCTGGGTTGCTCAGCCTGCCAGCTCTCCCTCATCATCACTACCCAGGCAAGCTGTCCAGCACTGCCCCAGCTAGCTCACCCAATGTAGCCTGCAGCAAGGAGAGGGGCCAATTCTCCTGCTCTAGGTCCTCAGATCTGGGTCACCCACACTCACATCACTAGGACTAGTTCTACTGTTTTGCCCAGGCAAAGTTCAGGGTCCTCTCTCCTGATTGCTGTAGGGAGTATACAAGGAGAGGGGGTCAGATCTCCTGCTCGCTCTCAAGCCTTCAGAGCTGACTCACCTGCATCTCCAACAACAAAGTCATTGCTAGCGTGCTGTCCAGGCAGGGTGCAGGGCCCACTCTCCTGTGTGCTGGAGCTGGTGAGGGGCAGGGCTAGTTCTCTCACTTTCCTGATCCCCAGGTCAGCTCTCTCTCACCTGCCACAGGTAGCAAGGGGCAGAGGAGGGAGGGCATCTTTCTCTTACCCATGCCACTATATGGCAGACAAGAAGGGAGGGGTCAGCTCTGTTGCTCTCTTGCCCTCAGGGCTGGCTCTAGTGTGTTGCTCAGCTCTAGTGTGCTGCCCAAGTGAGGTGCATGCTTGTGGTGAGGGATGGGGCCATCTTTCCTCAGTGTGGGGGCTTAGCTCTCCCCTGAGGGGAGGGGCCATCTCTCCTGATGCAGTATCCAGCAAGGAGCAGGGTCGGCTATCCCAGTGAAGGGCGAAGCTGGTTCAGCACAGCATGGTTCCAATGACCCCTTGTGCTAACACGGGCCATAGGCACCATCACAGACCCCAGCTATAGCAGGTACATGGACCCAGACATATCCCTTGGCATCAGCTCAGACCCAGACATCATCACAGTTCCAGTGGCAGCACAGGCCACCCAGATCAGTATGGCCCAGGTGGCAGCATGGCCCTTGGGTACCAACATGATCTCAAGTGGCTGACCAGACCCTGGGCATCTGCAGAGCCCTCGGTGGTAACAGGGACCACAGATACCACCTCAGACACTGGCCACTGGAGGGTCACGGACCCAGATATGGCCATAGGCAGTGGCCTGGGCCTGAATGTCTTCATGGCTCCAGGTGGCAGCACTGGTCCCCCAGATGAGTATGGTCCCAGCAGCAGCATGATCCTTGGACACCGACATGGTCTCAGGTGGCTGTCCAGACCCTGGTCATCTGCATGGCCCTTGGTGGTAACAAGAGCCACAGATATCAATTCAGATCCTGGATGCTGTAGGGCCACAGACCCAGACATGGCCCATGATGGCAGCCCTGATCAGACACCATGGCCCCAGGTGACAGCGCAGGCCATTTATATCAGCATGTCCCTGGTGGCAGAACAGACCTCAGACACCAGCATGGTCACAGGGTGCGGCCTAGACCCAGGGCATCCGAGTGGCCCCTGGTGGCAACATGGGCCAGGGGCATTGACACAGACTCTGGCCTCGGCAAGACTATGGACCCAGACATGGTCTTCAGTAGCAGCCCAGGTCAGGGTGTTACTATAGCCCCAAGTGGGTACACAGGCTATTCAGACTGGCATGGCCCCCATGGCAGCATGGCCCTCAAATACCAACACGGCCCCAGGTGGCGGCAGTTGGGCATATTTTTGTGAGTCTGTTTCTGGGAGCTCTATTCTTTTACAAAGAATGATCTGGAAATCTGTCCCTCCAGCAACACCAGACAGTTTTGACTAATTGTATTGTATAGAAAGTCTTAGAATCAGGTAAACCACTTCTTTTAACTTTATTCTTCTCTAAGTTATTTCAGTGGTCTAGTTCCTTTAATTTTCTGTGTAAATTTTAGAATACTCTTGTCTACCACTTTATCATTCTCAGCGTGTAAATCTGTGTGTATCTTGTTAGATTTACTCTTATGAATTTCTGTTTTTGAGTGATTATGAATGGCATTTACATTAGTTACTTCTCCTCCTGCTTTCATAAAATACCTGACCAAAGTGACCTAGAGGAAAACTATTTTGGCTCATGATTTGAGCAGATAGAGCCCATCATCTTAGACTATCCTCAACACATCCACTTCCCAACTTCAGGTCTTCTTTTGGTATCTCACTGAGTGCTCTTAGTGCTGCTCAAATGCACATGGAAAATGAATGTGATGTCACTCACTGGAACATGGGCAACCTACTAGTGACCATACCTCCCAGGAGAAGTTTCTTTCCCTCCTCAGAAGCCATCAACTGCTAGTAGCTCCTCAGCTCAGGTGTGTTGTCCCCCCATCCATGCTCGCATTTTGAATGGATCTATCAAGCCACTTGAGCAAGAAAGATCTTTTGCAGGTCTTATTCAGATAACCACAGCTACTCTGAGTTCGTGAGTGCAATAGCCATGTGATGTCCAAAAGATGGCATTTCATAGCCCCCCTTCCCATGAACAGGCTCTTACTTCCTCCCCGCTTCCTCTTCTATGATGTCCCTAGAGCCCTTGGGATGGGGACTGTTTAGTATGGATGATTCATTTAGAGCTGAGCACCCAGTCACTAATTCTCATCACTCAGACTAGTTGAGACTCTCTCTCTACGTTAACTTCCACTCACTACAAATAGATGCTTCTGTGACCAAGGTTGAGAACAGCACAGATCAGTGGGTATAGGTATAAATATTTAGAAGACAGCTTGATAACATGACCACTTAGCAAAATAATGATAGTAGATTCCCCCATAGTGTCTATGACCTCCAAAGCCATAAGCTTTTGGTTAAGTTCTTGGTACAAGGCAAAGATTCCCTCCTATGATGCAGGTCTCAAATCCGATGAGAAAATGGTTGGCTACCACATACCCATCATGGTATTATTGTACCAGTGAGCAAATATTTCCTGGCAGTTTTGTATTATAGCATGTGGGGTCCAACACTAGGTAAGACCATCATTATTTTTGTCCCCTAGAAGTTTGCATAGCACCCTCTAGAACTATGAAAGCTACCCATCAGGGAGGAAGCTTCCCAGTCAGTTCCCAGATTGATTTCTCTATGTCCTGCAAACAAAATATTTGGTGTTCTCAGCAATAGGGTCTTAAGACAGTGAAAGTCAAAATTCTCCACTAAGTCTCCTCTTCTACAGCCTCAGAAGGGAGAAGGGAGGGATTTGTTACTTCTAGATGGGACTGGAGATGGAAGATCCCCGTGCGTGCCAGTGTAGTGTGTATGGGTGGGCCTCATTACCAGCTGCAGGCATGATGGTTTCTGCTCCAGACTTGACCTTCTCTGTCTCCACATTGTCAGAGGATTGAAAGTGTTGAGACTTGTCATACAGCCTCATCAGGAAGAGTCTAGGCTCCTCTGTTCATCTTGGCTGGCATGGTGTATGTATAGATGTGGGTGGGCCCACGGGTTTTTCTCCAGTTTTGGCTGGGTTAGGGTGGTGGTTGTCTGCAAATTTTTTGTCTTGCAAGTTTAATATTTTTTTTGTAATTCTTTGGCTAGAGAACAGGCTTTTGTAGGGCTTTTTTGGTCTATGCCTGTTAATGCTTTTGATCACTATGTTTTTCAACTCTAAGCCTGACACGAGTAAGAAAAAGAGAAGATTGCACCATTTCTCCCATCGTGAGACCCATAGGCGGTCTACCTTCTTTCTACTTTCAAGAGCCCTCTTAAGTTTGTTTTACACATAACGTTTACTTGTAAAAGGATTTCTAGTCCATCTTTCTTCCTCCTATTTTAATTACATTTATTTCTTATGTGCAGTGAGGTGTGTGTGCCATGACACATGTGGAGGTGAGATAACAGTTTCCTGGAGTCATTTCTCTTTCCCCCTTTACAGGGATGCTGGGGATTGAACTCAGTTTATCAGGCTTGGTGGCAAGCCCTTGTATTCACCGAACCATCTCACTGGCCCTCCTTCTTCTACTCTCATTTTTAATTTAAACTTTTTTTTCATGCAATATATTATTATCCTGTTTCCCCTCCCCCAACTCTGCCTAGGTTCTACCCACCTCCCTACTCACCCAACTTAATGTTCTTTCTTTTAAACAGAAATGGTAAACACCTTCCTTCTTGTCATTAATGTTTCAAAGAAATGCCATGGCTTAAAATGATTCTAACACTGTTTTAGAAAATTATTTTGTTGATCCTGAAGGAGAAACCTTTTGGGCTTTGATAGCTCAATACCAGTGGTCACATGTGCCATATTTGTCTGCTGCAATCAAGTTATTTTGTCATATTTTATAGAAGGGATGACAGATCCTTGAGGTCTTTGTAAATGCCAAACTTCATTGTGTGGGTTTGTTTCTGTGGCCTGAAGTGAAAAAAAAAAAAAACCCACCAGTTTTGCAATGTTGAGCTTTACCCTCCATCTTTCATGTTAAGGAAACCATAATTACTGTAATATCCAATATGACTTCGATAGGCCTACACTGAAGTTTCCTCTTTCAACATACTTGCCCATATAGAAGTTATAGTTTAATAATCCTCTATAGCAAGGTTTTGCCTATATAACCTGCAATAGATGAGCTGTCTGCTCTTTAGCCCTTTCTCTGAACTAAACTTCTGATAAGGAATAGATAGCAGCGAATTCAAAATTGTCTTTTCTAATAAGAAGTACTGGAAATAATATGAGCCACCTTGTCGATTAGGGGTGAGCTTTGCCAGTCAGTGAGATGAGAGTGGCTGGAGCCTGGATGTCTGTCTTGCAAGGGACTATGATGACCACATATGTGTCCTGGCTCTAAGGAAGTCAGTAATAAGTGGCAATTCTTTTCCTGTGCCACACCCCCATTCCCTGCCCCCCTAGCTCCTGGTCCTCATTCCACAATCCCACATCTTCTTTCTTCCATTCACTACTTTATCAAGCCCTGTAGAGGTCTTAAAAGACTGCCAGAGAAAGTGGTTTGACATGCAGTCAGCATTTTCATTCATTTGACATATAATGGTCCCTGAGTGTTTGCACTGGGCTTTCAGTCCACTTCAAAGGGAGGTTTTCAGTGAGCTGTTGAAAAGAGTGTCTAGAGAGCCATTGAGAAATTGCCATATAGAAATCATTATATTTAAGTCATCCTCATTAGGGACAACAGCAGACGGTGTTATTCTGCCTAATGATCAGAGGGGTGAGGAAACTTTCTGTCCTGTTCCTGGTGTTCCAGCTCTTGGGCATCTGTCTTAGCTGGCAGATGAGGGTTCTATTATTGGACTGTAGGTGTTGGGATGTGAGGAAGGAGGTATAGATAATTGAGAAACAGAGAGCCGACCTCACTGACAGCTTTTGAGTAAATCCCTGAGGATTTGCTCTTTCCTCATCCTCCCACCTGTCCCTAGGGCAATAGGGCCACAAGCTCTTTCTGCACTGCTTAGGCCTCTTTTCTGTACTGAGCCCCGACCTTGTTCCTGACTGTGCTCCTAGATTTGACCTGCTTTGCCCATTCGTTCATTCTACCACCATTTGTCAGCTGTACAATGTGCTAGGCGCTATTCTAGGTACTATAAAAATAACAATGAATAAAGTAGACATGAATCCATAATCTCGAGGTGTTCATAATCGAACAGATAGATGAAAACCAGCAACTTTGGCTCCTCTGAACTGAGTTAGACCTTATTGCCTCATTAAACTATTAATTTGTTTTCTTTGTCAGGCCTCTATCCCCAGTCATTCTTATTTTGCCAAATAAGAGAGGAAATTGAGGAAAATGAGGAAAAGTGGCACTTGAGCCAGAATACCTAAAAGCCCCCCTCCCTTTATAAGGGGTGAACAACATGAGCATATGGGGATGGATGCCAGGCATACAAGAACTCTGACACCCGCCCCTCTGCCCTGAACGGTGAAGACTATGTTGAACAGAGAATAAGAACTAGGGAAATGAGGCAGCTGAGATATTGCATGCGATATACAAACCTCCTTAAACCACTAAGTGGGATCTTCCACAGTGTGACTTTCAGTGTGTCATTTGCCTTGATCATGTGATCGAGACTCACAAGGTTGCCAAATTTAGCAAATGGAGGTACAGAACTCTATTAAATTTGAATATTATCTGAACAGTGTCTTTATATAAGTATGTCCTGTGAAATATTTTTTTTCCTGAAGCAGTGATGTTTTAGAGCAAATATATCCAGAACATTGTATGGGATATACTCAGACAACACTGTTCACTGCTTTATCTGAAATTCAAGTCTAGCTGGTCTCCTGTATTTTACTTGACAATCATGCCTAGATGAAGTGAAAATTACTATGCAAGGAAAGGATTGGTTTTAGTTTTGGTCTGTTTTCAGGGTTCCTAGATCAGAACTGGTATGGGTTGTGTTTGTGTGCAAAGCAAGAAGATGGCTTTCACTAGTAGGGGCTCAATGAAGGCCATGGGCAGGCCATCTCAAGAGGTGGTTTTGAGTTGGAGAGCTGCTGCCCTTATTGGAGAATAGCTATTTCTTTGGGCATGCATGGCCATCAACTATCATGGAGCAAGGGTTATAGTGCTTGGCCTTATAGTTATAGCAACGAAACAGACAAGCAATATAGTGATAGCTCTGTGGTAATGGTTATGGAGCTGTTTACACTCCTTAGTAGAAGGAGGGGAGGGAGGGTCAGGACCGCTCACCTGGAACTCACCACTCTCTCCTGCCCCCAGCTCTATGTGATCTTAGTAGGTGCTAGATTAGGAGAGTGACTGAAGGCGTGTCTCCATCCATGCATCTTCTGTGAAGTCAGGAACCATGCTGGGATGGAACTTTTAGGTGACAGAGCTTTTTCAGAGTCACCCACACTTTTGTAGGTAACCTTTATCCATGCTCCTCTAAGCCAAATTAAATCACCAAGTTGGACTTGGGTGGAATGCTTTCTTGGTTCTGTCTTTGGTGCATTATCTAGACCCAGGAAACATTTGTTCATGTCTCCCCAGGAAAACCAACACAAGCTTCTCAGAATCTCTAAGGATCTGTGAGCATAAAGCAGAGAAATGATGCAAGGGCTGGGAGTAAGGATTGGAAGATACTAAAAAGTCTTGGCCATTTCCATGGTGTTAGGATGGGGGGAGATATGCCAATGCTGAGCACATGGTCTTTTCTGTACAGATAGGAAGGAGAGCTTAGAGAATATTCCAAATGCTCATACTGTCAGTGTGAGCTCTCCAGTGCCCAACACCTGCAAGATAATGGCTCTCAGAGGAAAGGACATCCTGGGACAGGATCACTTTATCTTTGAGTCTTCCTTAATGTCCTTCACTGTTTTCTCCATCCTTTTAATGACAGTGACATAAGCAGCCTATGTGGACACCATTTTACAGTTCACAAACTCACTGCCATCTGTTGCTGCTTATCATCTCCTATCTACAAATGAGGAATCCAAGAGGCTTGTTCAGTGCCTTCAGTGCTGAGCCTTCATCCACTTGGGCATTTTTATAACAAATATCAGTGAGCATCTCTTTCCATGGCTTGTGTTAGCAGCTTGGCTGGGAGAATAGTAAGATCTGGACCACCCTGAGAGTTCCCATAGCAGAATGGGAGGTTAGGAAGCAGGGTCAGGGTAACAAGTATCACAGAATACTCAGCTCCAACCATTTTGTCAATTGCAATCTTTCATGTAATTCCAAGGTTAAATAGATTAACAGAGAGCTGGGCGCTCCACTCTTTTGTTTGTTTTGTGAGACATGGTCTCTCTATGTAGTCCTGGCTGTCCTGGAACTCCCTATGTAGACCAGACTGGTCTTGAGCTCACAGAGATCCACCACCTCTGCCTTCTGAGTACTGTGATGAAAGGCGTGTACCACCGCATCCATCTAGGTGCTTTGTTTCAAGATGGTGTGTTGAGTCCAGAATCTTCTATTCAGCATTCCCCTTACTGCTCTGCTGCAATTTCCCCTGGAACAAGTCTCTGGAAACCCAGGATTGACAGAACACATTTCCAAAACCAGCAGCTGGCTTTACTACTCATCATGGGACCCGCTTGCCCTGGGCCCCTTCACCAATGGTGTTCTTACAGAATGTTCCTCCTCCTGTGTCCCAAATCCCCACTTTCCACCGAGACAAAGCTGGAGGCTTGGACATCACAGTGACTCTTCTCCCCTTGAACCAGCACACCAGGACCCTGGGTCAACCTTTTACTCACCTTTCAGTGTCTGTTCTGTCCTTCATCTTTCTCAGTGTTTATGGACATGGAGCTTTGTTCCCCAAATGGGGATGGTCTGAGAAAGTTGCTCAAAAACATCAGTAGTAGTGGTACCTGTCTCTAATCCTAGCAGGTTGGAGGTCAAGGCATGAAGACTGTTAGGTTGAGGCCAGCCTGGGCTATATAATGAATGAAACCAGAACCCAAAGCAAACAAGTGTCCCTGACAGGAGCTCGGATCTTCATAAGATGTGCTATGCTCCTGTCCTGAACCATGACGTAAGTGAGATAAAGAGGAGATCTGGGCCAGCGGGCCTTTCTACACTGGCCAAGTCCCCATAAGCCCTTAGGGGAACTTAGATCATGAACCATTTACTCTGTATACAGGTGGACCTGGTACTGCAGGTAGGTGATAGAGATGGAGGGGATGAGCCATACGTGAATCATAGAGGTGGCCAGGTTCTGACAGTCCATCTATGCCCCAAAGTTACCTTCACTTGGCCTTTGGGACAAGTCATCCTCCTCGTTTGGAAGATGACTGCACCTCCTCAGTGCCAATAGTATGAAGGCCAGACTCTGTGTTTTGGGTCCCAGACTGTTTTAGAGACTGACCCTGATACCCCTTTCAGCCCCCCTTCTCATGGACCCTTCACAAAACCAAGAATCTAGGTAGGCAGGTGAGCTGCACTCAACATCCACCATGGGTTTCCTTCAGAGCTGCGTGTCTCAAGACCAGATGCAGGAACGACTCTAAGCCAGAGAAAGGCTCATGGCAGGTGCTCAGAAATACAACTTCCCTCTTGAGGCATCTGAGCATCATAAAGGAGAAGGTTCCAAGGACCCCTGTTTTGGGAGAGACATCATGTTCCATGTCTCTAAGACCTACCCACATCTCATCACCTTCACTCCTGCTAACTTATCATGAGGCACCATTGCACACCAGAGGATTCTTGAAATAGTCCTTCAAAGATCCTCTCTTTCTTCACTACCCCTTCAAAAATATAAGTCAACCTCTCTCCTCTGCTTAGAACTCTTTGATAAGTCCCCATTTTGTTCAGGATGAAAAGCAAAGTTCATACCTTGACCTACAAGGCCTTTCATGATCTGAGCCCTACCAATCTCATCAGTCTTATGCCCTCAGTTCCTGTCATAGATTTGTCTCGTGTCTCCTTGCTGCTCCTGGAAACAGGCCAAGCACACCTTATTTCAAAGGCTGGATGCTGACTGGTCCCTGTGCCCGGATCATTAGCTACAGTGGCTTGCTTCCTCATCTCTTTCAAACCTGTGCTCAAGAGATCTCTTTACAGTGTGGCCTCCCACAATATTCGTTTTGAAACCCTAAAGCCTGCTGCTCTTCCTCCTCAACCCCTTCTCAGTCTAGGAGAACTCAGCATTCTGTATCATGCCCACTCTGGTCTAACTTTGATCACCGTCTCCTCTAATTAAGTAATTAATTTCAGTTGTCTATCTTCCCTCACTAGAATGTAAACTTCTCAAGAGCATTAACTTGTTTTGGTTTCTTTTCTTTACTGATGCAGCCCAGCAGTGTAGACCAGTGCCCAGCACATACTATACTATCAATAATTATGTTGCCTGCGGAAACCCTTCTAGACATTCACTCTTCATATATTTGATATCTAGCACACGTGTGGCTGGATTGAGACAGCTTCACATTCTACATCTTCACTGCATACACACTTGGAGATGTCGCCAAGTGACAGGGATCTATAACAAACATGATGAGAACTATATGCATATCTACTTTTATACATATATCCCCACGTGGAAGTGATGCGAGTACATGCATTGAGAAGTCAGATTTTAAAATTTATTTATTTTTACTACGACTTCAAAAGAACTTAAAAAAAAACAAACCAAAATTTGATTATAAAAAGTTGAACCTAAGGAACAGTTTAGAGAACCATGTGTGAACCTGCCACCTAGACTGTGCAGATAACATTTTGTCTATTTTACTTGTCACTTACCTGTCCACCAATACTTCCCTCTGTCTACCTATAATACACTCTGTGGACATTGAAAATAAATTGCAAACATCATAGTCATCATCTCAAGCACATCAGCATCAATACAAGTTCAATATTTATTTATTTTTCCGTAAAATTTACATGTGGTGAAATGCAGAAACTGTAAACATCTATGTATTGTATTTAAAAGACCACTTTTCATTACATTTATTCATTTATCGTGTTGGGGTGGGCCATGAGCATGCCAAGGCACATGTATGGAAGTCAAAGGACAACTTAAAGGAGTCAGTTCTCTCTATCACACGGGTCCAGGGATTGAACTCAGGGGGTGCCAGCCTTGGTGGTAAGCACCTCTACCTGCTGAGCTAGCTCATCAGCCTGACTCATTGTATTTTTTAAAATAATTTTTTAAAGATTTACTTATTTTATGTGCATGAATGTTTTGGTTGTGTATATGTCTTTGTACCATCTGAAAGCCTGGTACCTAAGGAGGTCAGAAGAGGGGGTTGGATCCCTGGGAACTGGAGTTATAGACAGTTATGGGCTGCCATGTGGGTGCTGGGAATTAAACCTGGGTCCTCTATAAGAAAAACAAGTGCTCTTAATCATTGAGCCATCTCCCCAGCCCCCCCATTCACTGTATTTTGACATCTGCTTTTGATATTTGCAACTCAAAATCTTATCAAGATATTGAGAACATTACTGCTCTCCCCAATTCTTCAAATTACTCTCTGTTAATCCTTAGCAGATGCAACAACTGCTCTGATATTTCACAATAGACAACTTTTGTCTATTCTAGAACTTCATGAACACAGAATAACACAGTATGCACTACCATTTGTCTACTCATTCAATAGGAAATTTGCTCAGCACCTACTATCTGCCCACAGTTCTACATGTAATGTCTTCACTTTACTGTAATGACCTGAAGCCCAAAGGTGTTTCTAGGCCTGGCTTGTGATCTCATCAGCCCTCCAGCTATGTTCTTACCAAGATTGTCACCAGTTGGGCCTACAGAGATGTAGGCCCCCAAGCCTGTCCTATGTGAGTTCAGGATTTCTTCCTAACCACAGCCCTCCCATTTTCAGATTTGGGCTTGGCAGCCTCTCACCAGCCCTATCCCACCCACTCACTTCCCACATCAGGGCTTCAACCACTCTCCAGGTGTACAGTGGGGGTGTCACAATCTTAACCTAGTCTGAACTCAAGTGGGTAAAAGTGCAGGTGGGTAGGCAGCTGGAAGGAACTGGACAAGCAGAGGCGGTAGGAGGTCCTGCAGTCCTGTGGAAGGGTGGGGCAAGGGGTGGAGACTATGCAACAGCTGGAGAAGAAAGCCCAAGAGAGGAAACATGGCAAGTCCTAGAGCAGTCAGGGCTGGACAGCGAAACAGCATTTACCCGGAGCGACTGAGATTCTGGACATAATGTTCTGGCCTACCAAGAAGGACATCAAGACCACGCTGGAGGTCTTTGCTCTTTTTCAGTGGGCCCTCAGCGCCTTCCTTATAGGTGAGTCTTCAAGCTACTTAGGGTCATCTAGCTGCATGGGCTTGCCTCCTATTGAAGGCTTTAAGGTAGTAGGATGCTCGCTGTTCAAAATTTGTGTTGTTCTAGGCAAAGTAGGACGGCTGTTTACCCTGGCCTGTGGCCTCACCCCCTGGGCAGGTAATTATGACCACATGGACATGGGCACAGACATGCATGTGTCTGTGCAAGGCTGTGTGTGTGTGTGTGTGTGTGTGTGTGTATGTGTGTGTGTGTGTGCATGCGCACGAGTGCGAGCCTTGCTTTAGGTTTGCCTAGTGAGCACCATCAGGTCTACATTGAGGTATAGGGGCCATGTTATGGAATCTTGGCAAATAAGTTCACTGAAGTCAGCCAAAGAGAAGAATGTGGCTGTAACCACAGGAAATCAAGCAAACTGTGATGAAAGAGGTGGCTTTACAGCAGAGGGAGTCTTGAGTCTTTAGAAACCTGTTGCCAAGAGGAATTTAACCATGTTTTCAACATCTATACCATTGGCCCTTCATGAAAATCACATGTTGGTCATGGTGTTCTTTTTTTTGTTTTGTTTTTTGAGACAGGGTTTCTCTGTGTAGCCTTGTGTAGCCTTGGCTGTCCTGGATCTTGCTCTGTAGCCCAGGCTGGCCTCGAACTCGCAGAGATTGGCCTGGCTCTGCCTCCCGAGTGCTAGGATTAAAGGCGTGCACCACTACCGCCCGGCAGTCATGGTGTTCTATATACTGGAACAAACCGTCACTGCAGGAGGGGGCCTGAAGAAAAGTCTTGCTCAAACAGTAAGTAGTTCATATGGATACTGACAGGAATCAAGGGCATAAATTAAGTGATCTTGTCAGTGCTCTGAGAATGAAGACTGTAGGCAGGCTCTGGGAACATGACCCTGGTACATTGGCATGCCAATGAATAAGATAGTGGGCATTTCTTACCTCAACCAACCATCAGACTGGAGACACAGAGTAGGGGCGCCAAGGATAGGTACCAGAGCCATCTAATACTAAATGATGAATGAGGGCAATCAGAACTGGAAGCAACCAGATAGAGGAATTCTTAAATATTATTTTGGTCCATGTATTTTCACATGTATTATTTCATTTTAGCTGGTGTTAGCCTTACAAAGTATAAGCTATTATCATGTTAAAAACTCATACTGATAGCTATACATGTGATGCTAAATAATACTCACATCGTGTTAGCTAACATACAGTGGCCTCTTTTTAAATGCCAAACACCACCCTAGTCACTGTATGTGACTTCTAATCTGCATTGTGTACACGAAGAGGTGAATTCCATGTAGGAGAAGTCAGTTGTCCAAGGTCACAAGCATGGCAATGGAGGTGCTGTCCTGGTAGTGAGTTCACAAAGGCTAACATTTTGTCTGAGAATTTCTTTCTTTGTCTTTCGCATCTGCTCATTGCTGATTGGGAGGTTGGGTGTGGAGCTTGGTGTGCACACTAGACTGGCAGTCTAGTGAAACTATGCTCTTGTTCACACTAAATGCACCAAACAGGTTGGTAGGAGTCTCAGCTCACTGTGGACTGTATTTGTTCAGGTTGGTACAGGCACTGCCAAATGTATACTGGAAAATATAGCTTCAGGGGTTACCACAGCATAGGAAGGGAAGTGTGTTGTCTTTCAAGTTCTTCTACCACCAGTCTTGGCTTGTTACTATCTCTCCACCTTTCCATCATTGCAACTGTGTTCTCACAAGACAGCCCACAAGGTCAAAGAGCTGAGTTTGAATTAGGGAAGAATGACTGACTATTCATTGAAGGGTTAGGAAGCTTGAATGTTTAGGCTGCCTTCTCTCCATTCTCAACCCACTCACCAGTCTCATGCCTCAGACATAGCTGTGTGTGTGTGTGTGTGTGTGTGTGTGTGTGTGTGTGTGTGCATAGCCACAGGCGATGGAAATTATAAATGTGTATATAACACATACACATATGAATGCACACATATATACATATAGCTATGAGATATACATATAATATAGGTGTTGAAAACAGATTCTGAAGTCAAACTAACTGTTCAGATTCTAACTCTACTGTTCATTATCTGTACAACTTTTAGCAAGTTACTTATCCTCTTTCTTAGTAAAATGGGTGTATTTAGGGTATATTCATCTGGATATTCCAAGTGAAACCTAGTGGCTTAAGTGAACAAATGACTATTTCTTGTTCACACTAAATGCACCAAACAAGTGGTAGGAGTCTCAGCTCACTGCAGACTCTATTGTTGAGGTTGGTACAGGCACTGCCAATTGTAATTGAAAAATGGAGCTTCAGGGATTACCGTAGCATAGCCAGGAAAGTGAATGGAGAACCTGTATGCAGTTCTAGCTACTGTGGATTGAAGTGATGTAAGAAAAAGTTTTTTGTGTCCCGCCTGGGCTCCTGCAGCCGCTCAGACCCAAGTAAATACACAGAGGTTTATATCATTTACAAACTTATGGCCTTGTGGCTCAGGCTTCCCATTAGCTAGATCTTATATCTTAAATTAACCCATTTCTATAAATCTGTACTTTGCCATGCGGCTCATGGCTTACCGGTACCTTACATCTTGTTTCTCCTGGTGGTGGCTAGCAGCGTCTGTTCTGCTCTGCCTTCTTTTTCCTCTCTCTCCAGTTGGAATGTCCCACCTAACCTTATTCTGCCTCACCATTGGCCACACAGCTTTATTTATCAACCAATCAGAACAACACATTTTCACAGCATACAGAACATGACCCATCAAAGTGATAAGTCACAGTCTTGTTTTGAACTTCCTTAATTATAAATGAGGTTGAGAATCTTTTTGTATGCTCATCAGCAATTAGTTTTTGTTTGTTTGTTTGTTTGTTTGTTTGACACAGGGTCTCACTATGTAGCCCTGGCTGGCCTAGAATTCACTATGTAGACCAGGCTGACGTCAAACTTACCACCTGCTTCTGCCTCTCAAGTGCCGGGTTTAAAGTTGTGTGCCACCACACCCAGCTTGAGTTGATTCCTGTAGGGCAAATAAGAAACTTGTGACGAAGGGATGAACCTTTGGCACAGTAAACAGGCACCACATGAAAAGACCAGGGTGAGTGAGAATTTGGAGTATTCAAAGGGCTAGCAGTGATTAGTTGAGATGGGAGTGAGCTCAGAACTGCTACTTACTCTACTTTTACTGAAGGAAGGAAGGACAGGGGGAGGCAGAATTGGAGGAACAGGTGGGGAGAACTACAGAAAAAACTGAAAACTGTTTAAAGGAGTTTGGCTTTTTTTTCTGCAAGGTCACGCGGAGCCAGGATAGGCTTTGGCACAGGGTAATGATGTTAGGTTTGTGGTTTTGAAAGTCTGTTTTAGCTCTTTGGAGCAAACCGATTACAAGGAGACGGGAAGGGACACGGTGATAGCAGTTTTGGCAGGCTCTTGAGAGAGGGTAGGGATTTGAACCAGGCCAGTAGTGATGGGGCTGGACAGAAGATAGGCTGTGAGACAGTCAAGGAATTGGAGAGGAATTATTATGATGTGGCGATCAAAAAATGCCAGTGAGAAAAAGAGAAAGCAAATAAGACCGCAGGTCCCAGCGTGGGCTGGCAGAAGGGCAGGTGTACAGAAACAGGTCAAGAATGGATGAACAAGGGTGAGCGCAGGGAGAAAGCCGTCCCTGAGGACCTGTACTTCAAATTTGGTTCTGTACTGTAAAGACAGGAGGTATGGCAAGAGGGTTTGGTCCTGGTGACAGATGTGGGCACCAAAGCTGGCCCTTCTCCACCAATGGGACCAGGGTGTGTCTGTGTGAGTGTGTGTGTGTGTGTGTGTGTGTGTGTGTGCGCGCGTGCACATGCGCGTGAGTGTCCCTTCTCAGCTCTCCCAGTTCCACTCCCTTGGTGGGGCACCATATCCATTTGGACCCCAAAGACCTTGAGAGAAGACTTCCGGAAGAACTCTGAGGAGGAGAGGGAAGACACTGAGAGTTTGCAGATGAGGAGCTAAGGCTCAGCAATGTAAGTGGTGGCTCCAGGATTCATTCCATCACAGGGGTTCCCTGAGCCATGCTCACAAGATGTCCTTAGCTGTGCTTGGGCTGGAGCAAACCCTAAGAGAAATGAGGTGCTCTTTGGACTAGACCCATACCTCTCTTTAACCTCTCTTTAATTATCCAAGAAGTTTTATGTCTCATGTCCAGAGGCTACAACTGCTGGCCTTGGCACTACCCATAGCTCTGTACCGCAGTGGCAGGCATTTTGAAGTGTGTTGTTTTTTAAAAAATACTTCTGAATTTTACTATTTGGAATTTCTGAACACTGCTATTGTATGATGTAACAATTTTGGGCACTCTCTGTCGACTTTTCAACACAGGAAATGAGAATTGAGGTCTATATGATATTGCTTGAATATATTTACCTCTTCCTTCCAACGTTGTTATTTCTTCTCCGCCTCCTCCTCCTCTGCCTGCTCTTCCCCCTCCTTCTCCTTCTTCAAGACAGGGTCTCTACATAGCCCTGGCTATCCAGGAACTCACTATGTAGACAAGGTTGGCCTAGAACTCCGAAATCTGCCTGCCTCTGCCTCCCAGCACCAGGCCCCTTCCAAAATTGTTATAGCACAGTTTTGGTTAAATGTTTGACTACAACTAGGAAATAAGTGTACCAATATTGTATTTTCTTGTGTGGCTTGTTTTTTTCTTGGAACTAATGATAGACTCATTTACATTCTTAATGACCAATTTTAAAGATTTATTTATTTTTGCTGTACAATATGAACGTTTTGCCTGCATGCATGTACGTACAGCATGTGCTTCCTGTTGGATCCTCTGGAACTGGGGTTACGGATGGTTGTGAGCCGTGATGTGAGTGCTGGGAATCAAGCCCAGGTCCTGTACAAGAGCAACAGGTGCTTTTAACTGCAGAGCCATCTCTCTAACCCTTAAGTTTTTCATTTACTAGATATCTTTTAGTTATTACTAATTTATCCACAAGTATTTCACACACAGCAATCTTTCACTATGTGCAAACACATCGGGAATCTTGAATACTTCTCATGTTTTCTTTCCTTGAGGACAGCATTGCTGGAACCTAGCATCTCCCTCTTACACTCTGGCCTTATGCACAGCTGTTACTACCAGAGTGCTTAAGGCAACTTAGGCAAAATTTAAGGTACTTACTCTTGGGATATTCAAATGTTAGGCTGAACTTGAATGTGGCTAAGAGTGGGAGTCTCTTTAAATTTGTACCCTAGGAGATTTGCTTATTTATTTGCAGCCCTGCCCATGCTCAGTTTCCTCTTTCGTTGGATATTTTCCCACCATGGAATCTATGTCTTCTCCCTCATTTTGGTGTAGCATGTCATCCAGTAGTATCATCTGAGGCTGTATATCTGAAATTGTCCTCTCATTTGAGTAATTATTTTGCTGCATACAGAATACTTCAGCTGTAGCTCATGTAAGTACAGAAGTTCTCCGAATAACAGTAAGTTGTAAATACTATGAATCACGAATACATTAGCCAGGCAAGCCGTCTTATAACTGTCATCCTAACACTTTGGAAGCTGAAGCAGGAGATTGCTCTAAGTTGAGGCCAGCCTGGGCTGTCGATACTGTATTGTGAGACTGTCTCAAACCAACCAACCGACCAACAAGAATATATTTGATACACCTCTTGTGTCAAACACCGTAGCTTAGTAACACAGCACACTGCCCGTGTTGGTTGTGGATTCTCATGGTAGTGTGGCTGACTGGAAGCTCTGGCTTGTTGCTGCTGTTCACCATACAACAGAATAGCACCATATACTGCTAGCCCAGGAAAAGAGCAAAATTCAGTTTCTGCTGGATTCCTGTTGCTTTCCCACCACCACAAAGTACAAAACATTGTAAGTGTAACTGTTACAAGTTGAAAACCAACCTTATCTGAGTCCAGAATAATTTTTTATTCTTTTCTCATACAATACATCCTGACCACAGTTTCCCTTCCCTCCACTCTTTCCAGTTCCTCCCCCAACCTCCCTTCTCTCCCAGATCCACACCTCCATTTCCCTTCAGAAAAGGGCAGGTCTTCCAGGGATATCAACTGAACAGGGCATAACAAGATGCAATAAGACTAGGCATGCACCATCATATCAAGGCTAGACGAGGCAACCCAGTAGGAGGTAATGGGTCCCACACGCAGGCAAAAGAGTTCAGAGACACCCCCACTCCTACTGTTAGGAGTCCCACAAGAACACCAAGCTACACAACCATAACATATATGCAGAGGACGTAGTTGCAGACCCATGCAGGCTCTGTGAATCCAGAATCTTTTTGGTTCAGTTTTTCAGAGAATAATCCTTCCACTAACCATGTGCATAGAGGAGAAAAGACTTAGTGTTCTACCTAATTTCTTGTCAGGAGTTCATGCAGGCTTCTGCAGTTTGAGCTTGTGCTTCATCCTTGCTTCTTCTGATGCCTGATCCTCCCGATTTTGAGTCTTTCCTGACTTTCCCAAAGCAAGCAGGCTTCCTGGAGACATCTCCATTGCAGGTGCTTAGAGGTCAGCGGGCAGCTTTCTAAGCCTATTATTTCTCCCTTCATCCACTTTATGAACAAATGGTTTACTGATACCTCGCATCTACCGTTGGCACATTTCTAATTCTTCTCTTTGTGGACCTGTACTCCCAGAATATTTAAATCATTTTCATGAGGCTCCAATAAGAAGTGAAGACAAAATGTGTTCAATCTGTTATGTTCAATTAGAAGTATGTGTGTGTGTGTGGT
>LZPO01000002.1:1161393-1194096 GCA_001675575.1 Neotoma lepida | reverse complement strand
GTCATAGTGCAATATAGCAAGAATGCCTCTTCTGCCAAGGATGCTTGCTTGGCAGGTTATTGCCTGGGTCTCTGCCACAAGCACTTGCCTTCTTCTGACCTGACCCTCTCCTTAAGTTGCAACCTAATGCCACCCTCAGCCAAGAGAGAAGCAGCAGCCCCCTTGGAGTCAGATGGTCACCCCTAGAATCTGGGGTGCACCTTTGCTTTTTGTGGCCTACTGTCTTGGATCCTCAGTTTAGTGCAACAAATGTTAAATCTGATGAGGGACCTAGGGGTTGAGGAGTCACCAGGAGCCAGTCAGCAGGTCGCCTAAGAAGGTTCTGCTTCTTGAAAACCCTGGGGCTTCATCAACTGTGCTGGCAACTCAAGGTCATTCTGGGAAGTCACGTAGGCTTTGTCATCCTGGAGTCACTGGGGAATAAATAGTGCTGGGGCATTTCTCTTTGTGGCTGCAACACCAATATACCTCACTCCAGAGCAGCACTTAGAGGTCTGGGAGTCCTGGCTCCCAAACCTGGGTCAGGGGCATGGGCCAGGATGGAATGGGAGAATCTAGGATGCAGGGGCTTCGCCCAGCCTGATTGCCCCAAAGAAGGTGGTGTGCTTGCTCATATTGATAGAGATGTCGGCGTGCACCATCTTCACAGCAATTTTCTGCCTGGCCTTGAGGAGGCACACGCCTGCAGTATAGCAGGTGTTGTAGTTGGTCTTTCCTGTCTCAATGCTGCGCGTGCACTGCAGGAAGGGCTTCTCATCCACCACCACCTCGTAGCTGGCAAAGTCAGTGAAGTTGATGTAGTACACCTGGGTGAGAGGCAACGAGAAGGGATTGGGGGAGAGAGGAAAAAGAGGGTGGGGCCCTCCCCTGGTGAGCAGATAAAACCTCCTCAGATGAGCTGCCAGTATACCCTGTGCAGGGGGCAGTGCTACCCGAAAGTGTGCCTGTTGGTCAACAGGAACAGCAGGGTGACAGATCACTCTCCTTCCCCTACTCCATGGGTTCAGGGGGCTGAGCAAACCTTTCTTACAGACTGCTTGAATCCGAGAACTCTGCCTTATTTGCCATTTCACTGGCCCCACCCCCTAGCGCTGGCATGAAGCAGTGCTTTGCACACTTTAGGTGATTCATCAATGCTCCAGATACACTACCCTCCAGTTCCCATACTAAAGACTATTTAGGAACACACTTAGGAATCTCTGATGCCTGCGGGAGGGCACAGTAATGACTTCCCATCTCTCTAGCTTGTGAACAGAAACTTCCCGAGCTTGCAACCTACTCTCCTGCGCTGTACTCCCCGCCCTACTCAGCCCACCTTGGCCCTCTCACTTGCTGACTGAAAAAGCAGGTCCTGAGATGGAGAACTGGCCCATATGAATGAGATAATGGATGCGAATCCTAGTCTCCTAACTTCCTTCTCAGGCCAAGGCGGAAGGATGAACCTATGATCTGGTCTCATGGAGACTTTCTTAGCTCCTATGGGCCACTCCTAATTCTCTCCTGGGTCCCACAGATTTAATTTTCATCCTTCATTACCTTTTGTCAGCACATCCCAACCCGAGTTCACAGGATATTGGGGTTATGCCCACATGCCCCATAGGAGCGGGGACCTTCCTTCATCTGGCACCTTAAATTCATCAAAATGACTCCAAAATGGCTCTTTGATTGGAAACAGTGTATTTAAGTGCCGCATAATCTCTTGGGTCAGGTCAGGACTAAACTACGCCAGGATGCTCTGTGTGCCAGGCAGGTGTTTGATAACCCAACTTCTCTGGTCATTTCCTCTTGAGAGCCATTTGTTGGTTCCTCAGTCCTGTCATCTGCCTGTTTGCTGCGTACCTCCCAGAAACCCTGGTCTCAAGGCTTATCTACTCTGCAGAGAGCCCTGATGGAGGCACACAATGAGGGATGGAAATGGATGGCCACTGGCAGACCTGTGGGGAGTGGGCCCAGGGCAGGAAAAGGACAAAAGTGGAGGGGAGAAAGGTCTGGGAGAATGACATCAAGAAGGAGGCAAGAACAACAGAAACAGACAGAAACAAATGGGGGAAAGAGGAAGGAAAGACAGTCAGAAATCTTTTTGAGGTAGAGAGATGGTCTGCAGGAGCACCGTTCATTATCACGCCCAAGCTAGCAGTGTTGTGGGGAGGGCTCTCAGCAGCTCTGTCTGGGACATAGTCTCAGAAACTTAGAGCAAGGTTGATTCCTCTGTGGAACCAATGACTCAGAGGGAAAACAAGGGCCTGGGGCCCTGCAAGAGGGAATCAGACAGCAGGGTGTGGGAGGGGTCTCTTTACAGTTTTTCAGTGATATTTTGCTAGGGAAAAAAATGAAACAGGTTCCCTTGGTCTTTCCTTCCTTCAGCTCCCTCCCAGTGTGGACTGCACCACCCCTGTCCCCAGCAAAGCAGGAAGTTAGCCACTGGGTGGTCTTGGCTTGCTCCACAGTGCCCCTAGGTGGCCTGCACCAGATCTGCACCCTGGATATAAGAAGAGTTAGGCCTAAGACCGTACTCACTTCTACCTGACTATAGATGAAGTAGGTGCCGTCCACCAGTACCTCCAGCTCCCCGCTGCGGGGATGTAGCTTAAACACCTTGGGGTTCATAGTGATGCGAGACCAGTCATTGAGCACTCCACCTGAAAGATCTCAGTATGAGAGAAGGGCAGTCACTCAGTACATGTCAAAATAAGCTGGGCAACAGAAAGAAATACGAAGCAGTCCCACTCGCCCATTCCCGGCCAACCCTATCTATCCCTGGAGATCACAAGTTTCAAGGGCCAAGCTTTAAGAAGAAGATTTGGAAGCAGGAAAGGTGTACTGTTTGTAAAGTGGCCTCTAGGCCTCCCCCAGGACCTATGGTTCTGCGCATCAGTCTTTATCCTTGCATTCTTGACCTTTTCATCAGCAAGGCTCGTTACCACCTGGACTCAGAGGTGGTGATGGTGGAAGAGGAGAGTAGGCACATAACCATATTCTCTTTGTTGTCATGGTGACTGCACAGGCAAAATCCAGACACTGAGTGGCAGGCTAGGTCTTAGTATTCAATTTCACTTTCCTAGCGATATCACCCGAATTCCTCTTGTCTCAGAGCTTCCTGTGTTTTTACCTTCTTAATAGATTCTTTTCTATGGCTCCTCCACACCCACTCCTTTCAGGAAACCACTTAATCAAACGATCCATCTGCCTGGAGAATTAGATAGTGGCAGTTCGGTATTGGGGTGATCACTCACATTCCAAGGCAGCTGGGGAGAGTGACCACCAGTAACCAGACCCCATGGGGGTGGGGGGGGAGCTTCATAATACTTGGGATAACCTGCCAGGTTACAGTAGACCAGCTAGGAGGATATGGGGAGGTGCCTAGGAGTTGAGGCACCCTTGGCAAAGCAACTGTTTCATATCCCTAATTCAGTTGTGGACACAAGCATGGCAGGATAGAGGAATATTTCTCTTTCCATCTTACAGATAGAAAGATGTTCCTTCTTACCATAAGAGGAGGGAACCTACGCTCACAGGGGCTTTTGCTCTCAGACTTTTGTTCTTCACAAAAAAAGATTATGTTTTAAACATCCATCCTTGGCCAGTCTCAGAAGGTCCACCTTTCTGAAGGATGAGGAGAAAGGAGGCCATCTGAGTTAGCAGTAGATTGCGGTTCTGGTACTTCAGTGGAGTGTCTTCTCCCTGCTGCCTTCCTCACTTCTGGTGCTCAGCGTAACCTCCTACTGGGAATTAGCCCAGAGGGACTGGAAATTGTCCTGCTCTGTTATGGTAGTGGGAGCAAAAAGAGTGGCTTCTGCCATAGAATGAACATTAAGGCCACCACTTAGATACCCAAACAAATCTGATTCCTGTGTGGCCATGTTCTTCCAGATGGATGGTGATTATGGTCCACCCAGGACCCTGAGTTCCACAGTGCTCGGTCCTCTGCAGGGCTCCTGGGGTTTTTCTCTTACACTGCTCCTATTTGTACTTGTGAGGCTATTAGGCTGGGGTGGTTTGAATAGGAATGTCCCCCATAGACTTATGTGTTTCATTGCTTGGCCCATAGGGACTGGCACTATTAGGAGGTGTGGCCTTGTTGGAGGAAGTGTGTCACTGTGGGGGCAAGCTTTGAGCTCTCATATGCTCAAGCTCTGCTCAATGTTGCTCAAAGCCTCCTTCTGCTGCCTGTGGATCAAGATGTAGAACTCGCAGCTTCTTCTCCAGCGCCAGGTCTACCTGCACACTGCCCTGCTTCCCACCATGATGATAGTGGATTAAATCTCTGAAACAGTAAACCAGCTCCAATGAAATGTTTTCCTTTATAAGAGTTGCTGTGGTCATGGTGTCTCTTCACAGCAATAGAGACCCTAACTAAGACAGCTGGGTATTCAAGTGACAGACAAGGGAGTAGCTAAGTCTAATGATTAGGGGAACTCAGCACAGACAGTTCAGGACTGACTGCACTCTTAGAAGCTGTCCTCATGTAGCAGGTTTTATAACCTGTATTTACTGTTTCTGCTCACAGCCCCTCCCTTCCACTCCAGGCTCTGTAAGCATCTGGCATCTTGGCTGGCTTGTTGTTTCCCAAGACTCCTGGGGGTTCATGCATTTTGGGCTTTAGGCACTGGAGACTGGACATTATTTCAAAGCTCTGTTCTTTAATGAATGTTCATGTCTCTTTGGGGGAAGAAAATGAACCTAGTCATTCAGTGCAGTGTACACACACATCATCGAAGTAGCACAGCACAGTGCCAAGAGTGAGAAAGATGTGGTTTTGAATCTCAGCTCCTAACTTAAGTACAAAATCTTGGGCCAGCTAATTAAGTTCTCTGAGCTTTAGTTTCTGTGTCTGTAAAAAGAGGAGAGTTGCAATACCCGCCTCATAGGGTGGCTGTAAAGGTCAAACGAAACAAAAGACAAAACATTTGGGAATTCTAAAGTGCCAGGCAAACATAAGGCAGCATGGCTCACTTTGGTAATCCTAGTCTCTCTGGGACCCTGTTTCCGATCTAATAAATGAAGGTATAACATTAAATCAGCATTTCCCAGCCCCACTGACATGTTTTCACTTTTGATAGACACCAGTGTCTCACATTTTCTGGAGCCTAACATATTCCCTTCTCTGAGAGAAACACCCTTTCTGCCCATTTTCTATATAGAGCAATCAAACAAAATGATTTATTTAATATAGTTCTGCATTCCTTAGTTTGCACTGTGAAAATGCCTATCAAAAATACATATTCCATGGTGACTCTGATACACCATCAAGACAACCTAGGTAGATGATGTCCCAAGTCCTATTTAGATCCCACATTAGTGGATTCTAAATGCAATTTAGGGCCTGGGGTGCAGTTCAATGGTAGTGCACTTGGCAAGCATTCACAAGGGTCTCGGTTTGCCCCTTGCACTGCAAAAACAAAACTAAAGGTAATTTGGGTGTAGCAACTGGTCTTGGTGCAAGCAGTTACTTATGACAGCCAGTAGAGGGCACGATGGAGTAGGAAATGCCCTTCTGTGCCAAGGATACTCATGGACTTGGGAGGAGCTAGGCTGATTTTTGGAGGCTGGGAATGAGCGAAGGGAGAAACTCCTTGTAGGGAGAAAGACTACTTTGATTCTTACCATTCTTGACTTGAATTGCTGACCCTTGGCCCTGCAGATGCACCACAGCTGGCTGGGAGGACGAGAAGAAGAAAGTCACTGTGACGGCTGCTTGCTATGTCATGCAGTCCCATGTTTTTACCTCTGGTTTCTAGACTCCTTTGTATCCCAATTCTGATCCCTTTCCTCTGTCTTGAGATATTAGTAGCTCTATTTCTCCTAAAAAATAGTAGGATGCTGTAGCTCTCCCACTTCTTCACTATGGAACCTTCAGCCAAATGCGATGCCTCTGAGCTTTATTTCCCCAACCATAAAATGGGAATTAAAAGAACCTCTGTCTGGCCACTCTCCCAAGAGCAGCTGCACATCTAATAAGCTGGCAAATATAAAATTGCCCACAAAGCCATCAAGGACTGTGCAACTGTGTAGATTTATCATTGTGGCCAAATAACTGGAGTGAGGGTGGTTGCTGGGAGGAGACAAGGCCAGGCTAGGCAGTAGAACTTGCCAAAAGAGATGACAGACTGGGAAGCTCAAAGGCTAGGAGGGAACCTATCAGGTCATTAAGGGGGAAGCCCAGGCTGGCCTTGGCCTAGAGCTAGTAGGCTGCTTTTCAAGGACACACTCTTAAACTTCTCCAATCCAGAGTCCAGGCAGTCTGAGTGCCCATTGGGCATCTGGGGTAGCTTGGAAGTCAGAGGCCTAGATGTACAGACTTGACAGGCAGGTTATTTCCATGGACTACTGAATCTGGCTGTAGTGACCCTCTGTCACTCATGGAGTGAGTAAAATGGTCCAGGCAAGACTGTGTTCCCTTAGCTAAAGGCACATCCTTGGGGCACAGCTTTACAATTGAGACCTTGGCAATGGCTGGCAGTAAAATCTCGGAACCTCCAGGGTAACATAAGATAAAGCCTCAGGGAATTTCACAGGGAGCAGACACCAAGGTGACCCCAAGCCTGAGGCCATCCCTCCTCCCTAGGAAGACAGTAATCCCCAGCCAACCTGGTTTTCTCGAGTTCCAGTTTTATCGGCAGCACCTGCAAAATAGGACAGGACAGTCAAGGGTGCTGTGCTCTTTTCTACTTCCCTTTCTCATCTCAGCAGCCAGGGGTTCAGAGCCTCGATTCCCACAGCCATCCCTGGAGGAATTGTCTTCTCCAGGCCTTCCAGCTGGAGGGAGTCACAGGATAACACGGGGCCTATCAATGGCAGAGACTAGTTCCTCCTTCCCATTCCTCTTCCTGACCTTCCTCTTCAGAGGGTCTACATCCCAGCAGGGAAGTTGGCCTCTAGCTAATACTGGCCCAAGGCAAACCCCACTGTGCACCCATGGAAAGCAACAAGAGGCTATGCCATGCCTGTCATTGTGTGTCCCCAAGACAAAGGCACTTGCTTTTTTAGCCCTTTGTTCTTTTCTTACTGACTTCACAAGGACCACTGTCATTTATAAAGATCTTGTTTCTTTACGCATGTCTCTTTGACTTTAGGACATAAACTCTATGACAACAGGGAGCACTTAGCAATATATCTCTGTGTACACAGAAATTAATTATTTGTGGGATGATTGGATTAAAAAAACAACTTTATCTCTTGTGGCCATGGTAACAGTGCTGAGCCCTGTTTGAATTATAAGTGGAAGAATCTGAGTCCTGCTGCTGAATTTTGAGACCTAGAGAATTCAGCTGCAAGAGTCCATTTCTTAAAAAACCCAAGATACAGGAGGGGAGCAGGAGAAGGAAATAACAACTACCGGAAGTTCAGGCAGTCTGCCTCCTGTCAACTCTAATTAGGCAGGTTTGGATCTGCAGCTGTACCTGTTGCATGCCCTGCTGAGCTCCAGGAGAAAGATGCGAAGGGATGGCATGGCATTTGAATGAGCAGCATGGGACTTAAGGATGTACTGTGAAAAGTACTTGGCTCAGGGACAGAGTGGTCTTGGTGTCTGGGTTTGCTACAGACACAGCCTGAGTGATTCATAAATTTCTAACCACTTGACTAGAAGTGGCTACTTGTCCACACCAATGGGAAAGGAGTCTCAGAGTACATGGGAAGAAACTATAATAGGGTTGCCATTTTGTCCAGTCCCCAACATTCCTCCTTACAAACTAGTTCCATGCAAACATCATGTGGCACTCCATGCTGGAAATCAGAGTAGGGCAAATCTAAAACTACAGGAACTCCAGTGAATGGCTGGGACCTCTTTCTCATACCTCTGTTTTTGGCTCATATGAGTTTATTGGCTCACTATATGGAGGCCTAGAGCCAAAGACGGGATGTGATGGAAGGGTTGGCATGGGGCAAGAACAGATGGCCTGTCTGGCACAGCTTGATCTCAACAAGAGTTAGAGCAGGCCAAGCCCTATCAGAGCTTGTTCAGTTCTTAGCTCTACACTGGACTAGGGATTTCTTACTGTACATCACCACTGTTTGAAACTTTCCTGAAGATTACCTGCTCCTACGCTGCAAAAGTACTGACAATGTTTCTAAGGGGTGGGAGACAGGAGAACTCACCAGAAGGTCCTTGGAGGCCAGGGGGTCCTTGAGGACCAGGAGGGCCAGGAGGGCCAGGTGGTCCCATAACAGTTGTTCCTGGAATCCCAGGAATTCCTGGAATCCCTGGGGGTCCCTGGGGTCCTGGAGGTCCTGGAGGTCCTGGGGGGCCATTGGGCCCAGGAGGGCCTGCTTTCTTTCCTACAATTACAGGATTCAGTGTTATATTTGGCATTAGTTGCTGTTAAGTATCTACTGTCAAGAGTTCTAGAGACTCCCAATGATACAAGGTCAGACATCTAGGAGTTTTTGCTAAAGAGCTGGACATGTTTATACTCCTTTGTCTGACTCATATTTCAAGGAAGATTTGAGGACACAGAAATAAACAGCCTTTAGGAGCCCAGTGCAGTATGGAAAAGGTTATAAGATATTAGAAGTGCCACATTAATGAGAGGGACCAAATGCTAAAACAGATCAGGCAAACTTCAAAAAGGAGCCTTTGATCTGAATCCAAAGGATGAGAACTATTAGGAAATCAGACGTAGGGGCCTTTATGGTTCTTTTTAGAGTTTGACTGTCGCTGATAAGTGTGGGACTTCATTTCATGTCCAGTTGGGTGGACTTGATGTGATTAAGAAAAGGATAATAGAAGTCTGATCCCAGGAACACAGTCAGCTCCAGGAAGATTGGTCAGATGTGCAGGGGATGGGGATGGCTAGGGGCTGCACTGGCTGCAAAAGAGGAGTGAGAAGGAGTTTGGAGATGAAGGTGGAAAGAGAGGGTGAGACACCAAAGACATCAAGAAACAACAGAAAAGAAGGAATAGCAGGGAGAGAGAGACCTGATGAGGAGGCAGCAGGCTCTGCTTTCTCAGCTGACCTCTCTAAACTCTATTTTTAAAGATCCCTGGGAAAGGAAATGCTGCAAACTCTCTTGGTTACACGGTATAGTGTTTATCGCCCCTCACTGCTCACTGTTAGGAAGTTCTTTGGTATATTTAACTGAAATCCCTCCTGTGGCCATTTGAACTTCTATTCTTTGTGTAGCTGGGGAAGAGTAGTTATCACCATATACAGAAAACCTCATATACTCAAAGACATTAGGTTACCTATCGACTTCTATCTCTGTAGGTGAAATAACCCACCGTCCTGGAGATTTTCTTTAGAGGCTGTATTCTCAAATGCGTTGTTTATTTGGTCTACCAACTCATGCTGCTTTTCTTTCTCACTGTCTTTCCAGAACAGTCTTCAGCCCTCCCATTTCATATTGTAGTGCTTCTTTCTTCTAGGGTGTAGTCATGGTAAGTGTATCATAACTGTTCCTCCTATAGACTTGCTTTTTTTGGGGGGCAGGACCCAAAGGCTCATAGGTGGTCATGGGTAGGCTTCTTTCTACCGTCTTAGAATTTCAATGGAAGTCCTAGGATTGGAAATCTTTTACAGTGACCTCCCCTGAGACAGTTTCTTAGTTTCAAACATAAACTTCTTAACCTTCTGTCTTAGACTTTCTACTGCTATGCTAAAACACCATAACCAAAAGCAACTTGGGAAGGAAAGTTGTTTTTTGAGTCCTTTGAGGGAAGACAAAGTAGCAACTCAAGGCAGGAACCTGGAGGCGGGAACTGAAGCAGGGGCCACAGAGGAACACTGCTTACTGGCTTGCTCCCCATGACTTGTTCAGTCTGCTTTCTTATACAACTCAGGACCCTCAGCCCATGGTTGGCACCACCCACCATGGGATGGGCCTATCTACACCAATCATTAATCAAGAAAATGCCTCACAGAGTTTCCTATAGGCAATCTGATGGAGACATTTTTCTCAATTGAGGTTCTGCTTCCCAAATAACTCTAGCTTATGTCAAGTTAACAAACAAACTAATGAAATCCCCAAATCAACAAACAACAACAACAACAACAACAACAACAACAACAACAACAACAACAAAATAACAACCGGACACCTTTACTTTAAAACTTTCTTACTGGTTCCAACGCCTCATTTCTCAGGCATTTTAGTCTGGAAAATTCTGTCCTGATTTATCAGGTCCTCCTTTAAGAATAATGACTCATGTCTAAAAAAACCCCAAGTATTCAAGGAAAGGCCTATAAAGAGGCCAAGCATCCAGGTCTAACCACATGCTCACTTGGAATGGAGCAGTGGGTCATTGTGGGACCTCTTCTTCAGAGGGGAAAGAGTAGTCCTGAGAACATTCCTTCAAGAAGGTATATGGGGCCTTAAAGACTTAGAGGACTAAAGTATGGCATTTGCCCTGAGCTTAGCAGTTAAGATGGCATCTGCCCAGTTTCTAGACCTAGCCAATTTGAAGATGCTAAAGAGGAAAACCATCTCCCTTTAGATTTGTGTAGCTTCCAAATCAGGCTTATTTGGTACCCAAATTTCAATTCTAGTTAGTGTAGTGGAAAGAACCCAGGATCTGGACTCTGGAGATAAGAATGTAAACCCCAGCCCTGGCACAGAGTCACTTTGAACCTTAGTTTCTCCATTTGGGAAACAAGGAGCTTGGCCTCAGTGCTGTCTCTTTGAGAAGGAGGTTCCACAAGAAAGACTGCACTATTGTCAGCTGGGAAACTTCCCCAGCCTAGGCGGAAGGTATGCTTCTCCCTCCTTCTTTTCTAGTTGGAGTAGAGACTGAAGTTGATGCATATCAGGCTGTCCTGGGTTCCAGCGTTTCCAGCTAGAGGGTGTTCTGTGGGTAGCACAAGCTTCAGTTCCAAGAATGTGAGTCCCCTGTAATTGCCTAATGTAATTTTAGAAGAATTACATCCAGAGCCTCCTCCAGTCCAAGAAAATAACTGTTGCAGTGTAAACAGAGAGTGATCACTTATGAAAATGTTAGAATGCATCTGAGAAAAAGTCCCTGCTGGAATCTGCTTCTGCAGCTGGCCCTCTGCTTCTCTGCACTTGGACAAGGAAGTTCCTCATACTTTCATTCCTATAGAAAGTTAGGGCCTGAAAAGAGTATGCAGAAAATGACCTCTGGACCAAGAGACTGAATTCCTCCTTTAGATTCCTTAGCTTTGACAGAATACTTCATGATACAAAAGCCCAGAGACGTTTGTACTGAGAAAGTTACCCTGTGTAGTCTTAGATAAAAGAATAATCACATCATTTCAAAGCTAAACTTCATCAAAGGGGCATTTCCCTAACCTTTCAGCTAAGTCCCAAATGCTGAAAAAACAATGGAAAGCAAGTGAGTAAAGGGAGGCCGGGGTAGGGGCAGGGAAGGAAGGGTGTAATGGGAAGAGAGGGAGAGAGCTGTGGGAGTAGGAAAATTCCATTAAAGGGTGAAAATTAAGTGAACAATTCAATTTACCTCTTCAGGTATGTGCCTATCCACTGTGTCTAAGGAAAGCCACATTAGATGACTTCTAAATCACTTTTAAACAAAGTAGATGTTTAAGGCTTATGTGCATTTTCTTCCCATAATGTTTCATATATAAGGTAGCAGTGCTAGGCAATGATGTGAGTTATAGTTTCTATCTTGAAGAGATGTGATGA
Source organism: Neotoma lepida (assembly GCA_001675575.1). Classification (NCBI taxonomy): domain Eukaryota; kingdom Metazoa; phylum Chordata; class Mammalia; order Rodentia; family Cricetidae; genus Neotoma; species Neotoma lepida. The sequence goes on along the minus strand of LZPO01000002.1, from coordinate 1,182,501 downwards.
GTTAAGAACCAAATACTTGAAACTCAAATTTACTTTTTTAAAAGACAGAACATCCTAGTGGTAAGCACCTGGGAAACAGCAGAAGGGCTCTGCACTCACTCCAGCTCTCTGGTGTTTGCTAACTTTGTTCAGTTCAGGTCTTCGGAAGGCTGGGCAAATTTTCAGCCTTTTTTTCAATAGGATCACACATTTGACCGTAGCTAAGAGCACTTGAAGTAGCTCCCCTAGTGCTCAGAGGATTGGCAGGCTACCCCTGTGGTTAGCTTTTTTAGGCACTTTGGTATGCTCTAGAAAACCCCATAAATCTAAACAGACAAAATCATTTAAAGAACTTTTTTACATTTATTTTATTTTATGTGTCTAAGTGTCTTGCTGTATGTATGTATGAATTTAGACTACATGCATGCCTGGTGCCTGAGGAGGCCAGAAGAAGGCATTATAATGATCCCCCGGAACAAGAATTACAGAAGGTTGTGAGACATCTTGTAGATGCTGGGAACCACACCCAAATCCTCTATAAGAGCATCGGGTGCTCTTAACAGCTGAGCTGTCTTTGAAGCCATGGTAAAGAATTTTAAGATCCATAATCCAAGCTGCTTGGGAGGCCTAGGCAGGCAGATCACTAAGTTTAAGGTCAGCCTGGACTACAGAGTGAGTTCAAGACCAGCCTGAACAACTAAGTGAGATCATGTCTCGTTCAAAGAAAGTAAAAGAGGGCTAGTGATATAGTCCAATAATAGAGCATCTGACTAGTGCATCTAAAGCCCTGGGTTAAATTTCCAGTATCCTATAGACAGAGGGGAAAAAAGGATTTTTCAAAAGGGAAATTCACAAGTATTACATTACCCCTGTCTTCCTTCCATGCCAGAACCCAGAAACAAACAGGTACAGAAACTGATTTCACAGTTGGTTCTTTTAGTGCAAATGAGTGGGTTTTATATTCCTAGTCCTTACAACCTGCTTTCTCTTTGGATTCTCTTTTTTAGGCAAGCAAGCAAGCACTCTATGTGCTCCTGGCTAGTCTCAGGTTAGGTGCAATGTGGACTTAGGAAACCAAGGACAGCACAGTGAATCGCTCCAACTAGCACCTACTTTAGAAACATGAAAGGAACAAAGTAACACAGCAGCATAGTTTTTTTTCTTCTTTTTCTTCATCACAGAGAAAATGATATTGAATTTTCAAAGCAAGAGGTATCATCTTTGATCATCTGGGAAATTGAATAAAGACAGCTTTTAGGCTAAGAACCAAAGTATTGATACTTTTCCATAGGTAGTGCTTCTCTCTATCAGCGGTCTTAGGTCTTCATTCATTCTGATAAAGGAGGGAGGGGAAAGGAGAAAAAGGAAGGCAGTGGACAGAGCAATAAAGGAAATAAATATGAACTGGAAACAGAGATGTAAAAAGGAACAAGAAGGAAGAACCAAAAACCGAGGGCCTGGAGTAGAGGGTAGTGGTAGAGCTTTTGCCTAATATTCTTAAGGCAAAGGCCCTAGGTTTGATCCCCAGTGAAAGGGAAAGAGGAGGACACCAGGGACAAATCATTGTCATCATCATCATCCAACAGAGGTAACTTGCATGTGTTGCTAGAGTTAATTATCTTCCATGGCTTGTTACTGAAGAACTAATTCTTCCTCTTTATAAAGTGTAACACTCAACTAAATGACTGAATAAGGCAATGGCCAACTAATGTTGAAAGAAATTAATGTAAAATCCTATGTCATTCATTTTTTTTCTAATTAAAAAAAAGACATGACAATGTAATAAAATCAGGAACTCAACTTACCCTTTTTCTTGTTTTTAACAGGACCTATTAGAAATAGAAGATGGAAGATTAAATTAGTAGAAATTTAAAAAATGGTTATTCTCTAGAAAGTCACTAAGAGTGGCCCTCAAGGCACTGCAAATTTAAGTGGCCCCTATAGCTATGGGCCAGGTTTTAGACAAGGTATCTATTGCCCAACTATCAAGCTTCTCCCATCTGTTTGCTGGCTGTTGAGACCACACACACACACACACACACACACACACACACACACACACACACACAAATCCCATGGAGGATTCCTCCCTTAAGAAAAAACAAATCTTCCCACTTTAGTTAGGAGCGAGAGAAAGGGTATTCCTCTGTAAAGATGAAATGCCCAGAAACGCACAACTCCACAACCTCAGGACAGCACTCCATTAATTCTGCGAGTCCTGAGGTTGTGGAGTCATGCATTGAGGTGAAGCTGGGACACAAACTTTCAGATGGGGTTACTAGAAGGGAGAAAGTGCTGTTCTTACAGAAGGAGCAGAACAGCACTTGTTTCCTTTCTAGTCACGTCTTCATTGTGACTCAATTTGTTAGTTATTACAACAGTGCAACCGTAACACATTCATGTCGGGGCCACATGCATTTCCACAGCAATTCACCATAACTTAATAGATGCTTTAACGGAAATGTCGACAGTTTCATTGCTGGTGGGATCAGAAGTCTCTTCTCATGTATTACTTTTAAGGAAAGCAGTTTTAATCAATAGAGAGAACTCAGAAAACCAAATGCATTTCTAATATAGTTAGGTGGCATTAGGTGACAAGCACTCCCTACAAAGACAGTTTAGTTTTCATCACTTTTATTCAGAAGGATTCAGGTTTCTTCTATCTTCAGATGAATCTAACTTTTTTCAGACACAGGTATTTAAACTCTGTTCCAAACTGCCACAGACCAATAATATTGCTGTCAGTTTCCTTGGGAGCATTTCTGTATTCTACAGTTTACATATCATGCCTCTGTGTACTATCTAACTTGATTCTTGTAACAAGTCTAGAATGATCTCCACCTATGAGATCAGGTTCCACAGGAAGCTAATAGAGTCTCTAACCTGGAAGATTTCCAGTGTGACCCCAGAGCTGCATATGTCCTTTGAAAAAAACCAAGTTCTGTTTAGATTTCCCTCACAAAGAAATGTGTAGCAGTAGGAATTGTGTACAGTGTGCAGAAGATGTTTCAGGTTCACTGGAGCAATCGAAGATCATTAATTTCTCTTTCCATATCCTCCTTTTCCTCATGTATTCTCCTCCTAGTCCTTTGTCATCTTTGTGTTTTGGATTTTTGAGATAGGGTTTAAATGTGTAGTCTAGGTTGGTCTTGAACTGCAATCTACCTGCCTTAGTCTCCCGAGTGCTGGGACATAGGCATGAGCCATACCTGGCTCTGTTATGTTGTTTTTTAAAACAGCATTAAGCATGAGAATGTGAATAGAGGTTCTGACAGGGAAGCATGGCTGCAACTGGGTAAGAGACAACAACATAACCTGAGAGGGGCCTTGTTCTTGAATAAGAAAGCTATTTAAGAAAGGAGTTACACAGAAAGGGCCCAGCCTCACCAGATAGCTACCAATTGGCCAGTTAGCCACCCCAGCCTCCTAAGCAAGAGCAGTAGGATGATAGCCAGCTGCTGCCACTGCCCTGCCCTTATAGCCAAGGTGGCCTAGGCCTGGTCTACTTTTTGGCACTTTCAGCTAGTTAAGGGATAGTGCTATCACATCAGGTTCTGAGGAAATCAGGCCACGGCCAGGCAGCTGGTCTTTTCTGGGCATCCCTATGGAAGGTAGCACAGTAAAGAGTGCCAGAACACCATCATCATAGACCTTGCAAGTTGGATAGGAAAATACTAAATAAGGGGGACCTCAGGGGTCATGCTGGCTAGTTGAGTTGAGGACTAAAAGTTTCAGGGAAAACGTTCTCTTTAAATGTACAAGTGATAAAAGGGAAAGGGGACACGTTTCATTTGTTTGTTTGTTTGGTTACTTTTGTACAGAGGGTCTTACTATACAACCCTGTCTAGCCTGGAATTCACTTGTGTCCCAGAGTGGCCTTGAACTCAGAACTCAGAGCAATCCTCTTGCTTCAGCCTTCCAAGTGTTTGAGATTTACAGTCATGTGCCACACTATGCCTGACTTGGGAAAGGGAATTAAAAGACAATTTCTACTATAAATCTGGCCAAGAATTTCTGATTGGGGAGCTCACAGGCTCCAGGGGTGGATCTACTACTACTATTTGTTTTACTAAATGGACATAGAATCACATTGCTCTCTAAATTGCTATCTCTTTACCCATAGATTATTAGTGTAGCTCTCAGACCTCACCAGAGAAGTGTACAGTGGATGGTGGTTAATGCAGAAACTCATTAATGGTCAAAGTGCAGAGAACAATTGTTAGTGGAGTGCTCAGCCATAAACTACTTTTATGTGCATGGCAACTTTTATGTCAACTTGATACAAACTATAGTCATCTGAGAGGAGGGAAGTCTCCATTGAGAAAATGCCTCTGTACAACTGGGCTGTAGGCAAGCCTGGAGGGCATTTTCTTAATTAGTGATTCATGGGGGAGGGCCCAGCCCACGGTATGTGGTGCCATCCTTGGGCTGGTGGTCCTGGGTTCCATAAGAAAGCAGGCTGAGCAAGCCAGTAAGCAGCATCCCTCCATGGCCTCTGCATCAGCTCCTGCTCCAGGTCCCTGTCCTGTTTGAGTTCCTGTCTTAACTTTCTTTGATGATGAACTGTGATGTGGAAGTGTGTAAAGTATTATTTTAAGGTGTGTTACATTTGTTTATGCTGTGGAATATTTGTTTAATGATGCAAAGATGTGTTGCATTCTTTTATGTTGCATTTGTTTAACTCTGTGAAGTTGTGTTACTTTGCCTGTTTAAAACACCTGATGGTCTAATAAAGACCTGAATATAATATAATATAATATAATATAATATAATATAATATGATATAATATAATATAAAAAAGGATGCTCAAAATCCTTTTTACTTCTTTTCTGGTCACAGAAGGGCTCCCATAGAACTTCTGCTTAGTAAGCAATTGTCATATTCCTCATAGGGGGACACAAAAGTATAGATAAGATTGTAATTAGATTATATCACATTTCCCACAAGCATTAATGAGTACATCATCTCAACAATATAAGGATTCCTTTTTGTTCTAACATCACTCACTATGGCCAATAAATCATTCTTATAAATTCCAACATGGGCCTCTAAGCTCAGCCCCTATTACTGTCACATCCATTCCTTTCCCTTCAAGACCATGGTAGTTTTCAGAGCTGTCCCATACTAGAAGTATCTAAGTAACAGAGACCAAATCAGTAACTCCTTCTCAATTCCATAATCTGTAAGATAAACTCATCTGTTTTCTTAACATGCTTCAAAATCTTATTCTCAGCTAATTCAGAGTACTACCATTGTCACAAGTTGGTTTCATGATAAGAACCAATATTTCTATATCTTTCTAATCCCCCCATTTGTAATCATCATACTCTCTAGATGCAAAACCCCACAGATATATCAGATTGGGACAGATAGCTGTGAAGCAGTTCAGACTGCTTTGATAAGAGTAAAATTGAGATGAGACAGGCTTTGATCAACATGTGCAGACAGTCTGCTTTTCTGCTGTTAGAAAAAGAATGCTTTATGATAGAATCAGGGTTAGCATGACCTGGTGAGATTCTAGTTCTAAACCAACCACAGAATGATCATCAGGCAAGTGAGTTTCCTTCTGATAACTCATGTGCTCTATTAGGGAACACTGCATACTCCATCTTTATTCAAGACCTAGGATCAATGAAGGGAAATAAACAAGCTGGAATTCTGGGTCCCGTTCAATTCTCCTTTAAAAAAGGAGAGAACTAGACTGTCTAACAAATGAAATTTGAGGAAATGTTGCCAGTAGATATGTTAACAGGTCAGGAATTTGCATCTACATAAAGAAGGGGAGTGAGGTAGAGAACAGATAAAGGAAGATAAGAAATGCGATCTAAAGAAGTACAGCACCAATAGACAGGCTAACTATGAAGAGGGAAAATCTCAGAGGTCTCACCCACAGAACTACAGGTAACTAAGAACTGCAGAGAGGGGGAGAAGCAGTCATTCCTAGGGATGAGCCCCCTAATTGTTTATCCAAGACCAAGTCATCATCTCTGAAGTCATATACACACACACAACACTAAATGGACTCAGCAGGTTGCACTGACTTAAGTGTTTATATATGTAGCAAAGAAAAAGGCCATGATTTTGGAAGGAAGCAAGGTAAGGAGGTACAGGGAGGGCTACAAGGGAGGAAAGGGAAGGGAGGGGGAAATGATGCAGTTAAATTTTATTTTTAAAAGCTAAAAATAATTTCAGGAAATAATATGCCTTAAAACATTTAATTTTTTATTCTCAAATTAGTAGATAACAGTTTTGTTCAAAATAATAATAGGAAATAGATATTCCATAGTTATGGCTTATGGATCTGCGAAACAAGTGATAGCCAGGGCTGTCCATCTGACTGTGGATATCAAACTATCTATTGGAGCACAGTGGGCTCATCAGTGGCTACACAACTGGAGACAAGGACTCCCCCTCCCTGACCTCTGTAAATAGTAGATAGCTTCCCAGGGAACAGTGAGCCACATGTACCTCTCTCCGTCACGGCTGACTGTTGACAGACTCAGTTTTGTGCAGATCCAGTGCAGACAACTGCAGCTGCTCTGAGTTCACAATCGCGATGACTGTGTCATGCCCAGAAGGTAGCATTTCACAGCCCTTCTCCTATCATCTGCTTCTTATATTCTTTCTACACCTCAGTCATGATGTTTCCCGAGCTTTAGAAGGGGTGGTATTGTTTAGGCCTGAGTACTCAACAGTTACTTATTCTCAGCTATGAGTCTTCGCTCACTGCTATTCATTATAAAAAGTTTCCCCAAGGCTGAAAATACCATGTGTGTATGGGTATAAATATAAATACCAATATTTAGAAAGTGATTTGATGCCATGTTTATTTGGCAAAACAACATTAGAAAACACCATGATTTTTTTTAAAAACAGATTCATAGCATCAGGCATAATTTCCTTCTGTCTGTGGAGCAGGTCTCATATTTATCACAGACTGGGTTAGTTGCCCTCATAACACTCACCCACTATTTCACCAGTGGACACATCTTGCTGAGTAGGTGGTATTATAGGATACAAGGTCTGAATCTGGGTGAAAGTATTGATGAGTTCTGGTGAGTTTTCTCCCCTAGTATCCTACATTGCATCTTTTGGCACAATATATGTTAGCCAATAGGGAGGGAGCTTCCAGTTAAGTTTCATCTTGGTTTGTCAATGTCATGCAGCCAAGGTATGTGATGTCTTCAGCTATAGAATTTTACTGTCTAGCGTAGTAGAATATTATTTTAAGGTGTGTTACTTTTGTTTATATTGCATTTGTTTAACTCTATGAAGCTGTGTTACTGTGCCTGTGTAAAACACCTGATGCTTTAATAAAGAATTGGCCAATAGCAAGGCAGAAGAAAGGACAGGCAGGGCTGGCAGGCAGAGAGTATATATAGAAGGAGAAAACTGGGAGGAGAGATCTAAGATTGAGGAGCCAGAGGAGGAGGAGGAGGACCCCAAGGGTCAGCCACCCAGCTACACAGCAAGCCATGGAGAAAGAGTAAGATTTACAGAAGTAAGAGAATGGGAAAAGCCCAGAGGCTAAAGGTAGATGGGATAATTTAAGTTAAGAAAAGCTGGCTAGAAACTAACCCAAGCTAAGACTGGCCATTCATAAGTAATAATAAGCCTCCATGTGTGATTTGTTTGGGAGCTGGGTGGTGCCCCCCCCCAAAAAAGAGTAAAAAACAACAACAGCCTAGTTCTGGTGGGAAAGCAAGAATGATGGCAATAGCCTGTGTTGCTTTGGAGGGCTGTGAGAACTTCTTGATCACCAACTCACAGGGAGGTGTCCATATGTCTTCTTATATCTTTAGTTTTGGTTAACTCTCGGTCTCTATCTCCTCCTGTCCTTTGTCCTTCCAGACCCCTTCCCATTCAAACGTTACCAGCCTAGTAGTCTTCCCCGCTGTACTTTCATTTCACATGAGTTCTACTGTTTGTCCCATTCAGGCCTCTTTTCTCAACCCATGGCCCTTATATAACCTCCTGTTCTCTGTAGATATTCTAAGTTAAACACAAAAATCTAGAATTTTGAAATTATGGTCTACATACGAGAAGGAACATGCAATATTTATCTTTCTAGGCCTTTTCCTCAGTATAATTTTTCCAGTTCCATCAATTTTCCTAAAATATTCATAATTTCATTTTTAGTATTGAATAGAAAATTCCATTGTGAAACTGTATCATAAATTTTCATTATGCCTTTATCAGTTGATAGACATATGTCTTATTTAGGTTTCTATTGCTATAATAGAACACTACAATCAAACGCAACTTGGGGAAGAAAGGATTTATTTCAGCTTACAACTCTCAGGTCACAGTTCATCACTGCGGGAAGTCAGGGCAGGAACTCAAGGCAGGAACCTGAAGGCAGGAACTGAAGCAGAGGCTATGGAGAATGCTTACTGGCTTGTTGTTCATGGCTTGCTTAGTCTGCTTTCTTATACAACTCAGAACAATTTGCTCAGTGGTAGCACCACCCTGCCATAGAATGGGTCCACCCAATCTAGTTGGGTGCATTTTCTCAATTGAGGTTTCCTTTTCCTGAATAGCTCTCGCTTGTGTCAAGTCAAAAAAGCAGCCAACACAAAGTTTAGGCTGATTTGTTTTCCTAGCTATTGTGAAGGAGTCATGAATGAACATAGATAGATGTGCAGGTATTCTGTCATAGAGTTCTTTGGGCATATACCCAGGAATGGTATAGTTGGGTCATGTGGCAGATCCATTTCTAGCTTTTTGAGGACCATACACACTTATTTCCACAGCAACTGTACATGTTTACAGTTTCTTTCCCCACATCCTCACCAGCATTTGTTGTCACTTGTTTTCTTCTTAAATACCACTGTAACTAGCATGAGATGGATTCTAAAAGTGAGTTCTGACTGGCATTTACCTGATGGCTAGAAATACTGAACACATTTAAAAGTGCTTATTAGCCATTTTTTATTTCCTCTTTTGAGAACTCTCTGCTCAATTTCATAGTCCATAGATTATGGTGTTTTCTTGAAGTTTAAGTGTTTTGAGTTCTTTGTATCCTCTAGATATTAATCTTCTGTCAGGTTTACAGCTGGCAAAGATTTTCCCCCATTCTCCAGGTTGCCTTTTAGCTCAATTAACCATTTCTGTTGCAACACAAAAGCTTTTTAATAAGGTCCCATTTGTCAATTGTTAGCAACAAGTGTCTTATTCAAAAAGCCTGTACTTGTGCCTATGTCTTGTGTACACCCCATGTGTTCTAGCAATTCCAGAGTTCCTAGATTTATTTGGAGTTCTTTTTTTCGTGTGTGTGTGCAGGGTGTCAGATTTAGACCTCACTCCCAGTTATACAAAGGTTTTACTTCCACAGATTCTTAATCCAAAATATCTCATGAACAGCCTGGTTAAGAGTTTTTTCTTCCCTATGAAACTTCACAAGCCAGACCTCCATCACCTGCATTTCTCCTAACAATATCTTCCAAATTCCCAGAACAGTTCATTAAGCTCTGAGCTCTCAATGGTTTTTCTAGCCTAAAGCTCCAAAATTCTCCTCCTTCTTCCCACAAAATATTCCAAGGCATAAAAAGCTACATGGTCAGGTCCATCACAGCAAGAGCCTACTCTCTGGCACTGATTATTATTCTAGTTTGTTTCTCTGTTGCTGTGATAAGACACTGTCCAAAAATAGCTTGAGGAGGAAAGGGTTTATTTGGCTTACACACCCCAATCACAGTCCATAACTGAGAGAATTCAAGAAGGAGAAGAGGCAGGAACCATGTTTACTGCTTGTGGGATACTCTCTTTCCAGGTGACTCCAGTTTGTGTCAAATTGACAAAAACTAAGCACTAGTACACATGCCTAACTCAAAAACAAATGAACTATACTTTAAAAAAAATTTTCTAGCCCTAGGCATGTCATTTTATTACAGTAACAGAAAATGTGCTGAGACAAGAGCCAGGAAGGATTTATTCTTTATATGTAAGGCTAGATTAACTTAAAATTAATCAATTCAATCTATCTTATATCAATAAGCTAAAGAAGAAAAATCAAACAGTCATATCAATAGATGTAGAAAATATCTTAAATAAAATTCCGCACACCTTTATGATGAAAAAATTCCATCCAATAGGGGTCAAGGGAATTTGCTCAATTTAATTAAGAATTCTAAAGAAATCCTATATAGCACAATGTTGAGATAACTAGATGCCCCTTAGGACTAAGAACAAGTAAAGGACATCCTTTCTCACCACTATACTTTAGCAATCATTCTGGAAATCCTAGCTTAGGTGACAAGGTAAGAAAAGGAAATAAATGGAAAGGAAGAACTAAGACTGTCTATTCACAAACGCTATAATTTTTCTAGTAGAAAATCTTCAAAAAAGACTCCTGGGACTAAATAGAAATTAACATAATGTTTCACAGTTAACGTCTAATATATAGAAGTCAAATTCTTTCCTACATATCAGTAATAAACAACTGAAATTTAAAAGATTACAGCACTATTTACCTTAGAATGAGAAAGAAGGAGGGATTGTATTTAGGTATAGATTTAACAAAATATGAGTATCAATATGAGTAAAAATAAAAAAAATGATGTAAGAAGTAAACACCTAAATGGAAGGATATCCCATGTTCATGGAAAATAACTTAATATTATTAAAATGTCACTTCTTCCAAACTTAACCTATAGATTAAATGCAATTATAATGAAAATCTTAGGAAGATTTGTAGATATTAACAAACTGAACCCAAAGCTTATACAGAAAGGTAATAGATATTGAACATCAAATATGACTAGAATAAATATAAAGTTGGAGACCTGCCATTCTTTGATTCAAAATTTACTATAAAACTATAGCAATCAAACTACTGTGGTAATGGTGAAACAGCAGACACAGATTAGTGAAACAGAACACGGAACATAAAAATAGCCCTAAAAATAGAGTCAACTGATCTTTGACAAAGGAGAAAAGGCAACCCAACAGATAAATGATAGTTGTTTTCATACATGGAGCTAGAACAATTGGGCATGTGCATGCAGACAAGTGAATCTAGACATAGACTTTATACCTTTCACTAAATTAACTCAAAAGGGCCAGAGATCCAAACCTTAAGCACAAAGCTTTAAAAATCTTACAAGACAACATAATAGACTTCTAGTCAACTTTGGGCTTGGTAACGAGTTTTTAGATAGAAAACCAAAAGTATAACCAGAGGGAAAAAAGTTAAGTTGGTTTTCACCTTAAAATTAAAACCTGTTCAGAGAATGGAATCATTAAGTGAACTTTTAAAAAAGCTGTGGATGCCTGGCATGGTGGCACATGCACTTGGGAGGCAGAGGCAGGAGGATCTCTGAGTTCAAGGCCAACCTTGTCTACAGAGTGAGTTCCAGGACAGCCAGGGCCACACAGAGAAACCCTGACTCAAAAAACAAAACAAAACAAAGCAATAATACACACAAAAACAAAAACAAAAAATAAACAAACAAAAAGAAGCTGGATAAATATTTGCAAAAACACACGATACATGTTTTTATAAACTACTTTTATCCAAAAGATATTTGAAACTAAAGAAGAAGAAAATAGAGAACTCAATTAAGAAATAGGTAAACATCTAAACAGAAAACCCAACAATCAGGAAAGAATCAAATTAAGAAATGTGTAAAAGATATGAGTAGACACTTAACTAAAGAAGATACTAAGAAAGGAAGAAAAGGTATTATTTGTCATGATGAAATTGCAATTTAAGATGATGAGAGAGTAGTACACAAATGGCTAAAATCTAAAACACCGACATCAAATCTGTGAGAGAATATGAAGTTATAGGAACTGTCATTGCACTGCTGGTGGGAATGCAAAGTGGCATATTTGGGAAACAGTTTGACAATTTTGTAGAAATTGACCAGAAATCACACTCCTAAATATTTACTCAGAGGATCTAGAAATGTGTGATCATACAACTTGCATAACATTATTCATAATTGGCCCAAACTGTAAGCAACTAAGATGTTATTTAACATGTGATTGGATAAACAAGTTGTGATATATCCATACAATGAAATATTGCTCAGCAATAAGAAGAAATGAGCTTTCAAGCCACATATGGATTCAGAGAAAACTGAAATGCATATCATTAAGTGAAAGAAGCCAGGCTGAAAAGTATATGTTCTACCACATGACACTCTTGAAAGGGTAAACTATGAACAGTAAAACCATCAATGGTTGCCAAGGGAAGAGAAGTGAAAATGTGGGATCTCTTTCTGCTCAATTTTCTGTGGATCATAGCTCTTCTAGAAATAAACTATAAGTATAAAATATGTTAATGAAATATGTACTAGTTTAAAAGTAAAACCACACTACATGTAATTCAGCATGAATCTTTTAGATTTACACCAATATATCACACCTTTTGCCTCTGTATCTTTATTCTGTCCATCCTCTGTGGCTGCAAAGTCCTTCAGCTCCACTTTCTTTCAGTGCCTACTCATCCTTTAAAATACATCTTAGACATCAATTCTTCTGTGTCCTGTAATGTACTGGTACACTTATCAAATTGTAATCTTTATTATGTGTTTTACTTACTATATTGTTAACTCCTTGAGGGTAAGGGCTATGAATTGTTCACCGCTGTGTCTTCAGTTTCTAAATCATGTCTTTTTATTTTTTATTTTTTTTAAAGATTTAATGATTTATTATGTTTACAGAAGAGGGTGCCAGATCTCACTACAGAGGGTTGTGAGCCACCATGTGGTTGCTGGGAATTGAACTCACGATCTCTGGAAGAACAGTCAGTGCTCTTAACCTCTGAGCCATCTCTCCAGCCCCAATCATGTCTTTTTATAATAAGGGTTCAAAAGTGTTTGTTTGATGAACAAATGAATGGCTGAAGGAGGAGGTAATTATTGATGTGAACCAAGATTCTTCAAACTCCAACTTACTGCACCTTCTATTACATGAATCATCCATACCAAGTATATTGACAAATAATTTCCAAAATTGCCCATTTGTACAATTTGCATAATTGTATCAATTTATAGAGATTTTTTCCGTGTAAATAATTGAAAGTGATGTATGTGGAACAAGTACACAATAAATGTTCATTTTATTGTTTGTTAGTTGTGCAGGTAATATATATACATGCTTTCTACTCTTTATGTAGAGAGCAATACCAAGGACTAGTCACAATCCAAATTTTTTCAATACCAGTTGGTAAAGAGATAAGAAGAAAGAAAAGGGAATGGATGGCAGATGAATAGGTATAGAACTAGATATTTTTATTTGAAAGCAGGGGGTGAGGGGGCTGAGTATATAGTTCAGTTGTAGAGTGCTAGCCCAGGGTCAATCCCCAGTGCCACAAAATCAACCAAACCAAACACCAAACAAAACTATGTATCAACATAGTTTGTCTTCAAATCTTGAACTCTTAAGAGTTTCTTTACTATTCTACTTTACACCATTAGAATTACAAACAGAGAATGCACAAATAAGTGTGGCAAGCCCAATACATTTGTAGAAGATGGAAGCCATTAGCTTCAAAGAAGAGTGAGAATTCTGAATGGAAACCACATGGAATGTCCATGTTCAGAACTCAGATTATGATTCCAACATCTGCTGTGAGTATGAGGAAAAAAGGCCAGAAAAGGTAGGGCTGTGCAAGTTGACCCCACCCTACTCCATCCCACCCCAATCTCAAGTATTTCTGTGAGAAGGTTTGCATTCATCACCCAACAATTTCCTTTCTATGCTTTAGAGCAGAGGCCCATCTCTGGGTTTCAGGCTTCACAAACACGACTTAAGTTATGAGCAGCTATGAAATTTTCTGGTTCACTTCTGTCTTGGTTTTGGAAAGACTCAAAAAATATTACTGTGGTTAAGGCAACAGTAAACCGGTCCCCCTAACTGCTGACAGTTCAGAAGCTTAATAGTGCCTTAAAGTTCCATAAGGGATAGGTTTATTTGTGTTATCAAAGATGTGCCCAAAGTGACAAGCATGTGCTCCTGCTAAGGAAACATTCTGCAATATTGAGTCTTTGGTCACAAGCGGTTAGGATGAAAAAAAGCTAGGCCTAGGAAACAATCTATGAAGATGAATTGAGAAGCAGTACAGTGTAGTGCAGCCTTAAATATTTGTGTGTGTGCATGCTTGAATATATGTGAGTGCACATGTATGTGCACGTATCTGCACATATGTGCGGGTTTGTCTAGAGGCCACAGGTCAATCTCAGGGTCATTCCTGAGGAGCTGTCCACCATGTTTTTCTTTTTTATTACGTTTATTTATTGCTTATGTTTCTCTGTATGTGACAGATTACTTGTATAAGCATGGGGACATATGTTCCATAGCATGTGTGTGGAGGTTAGAAGATAATCTGTAGGTACCTGTCCTCTCCTTCCACCACATGGGTCCCAGGAATCGAACTCAGGTTGTCAGGCTTGGTGATAAATGTGTTTACTTGCTGAATCATCTTGCTGGCTCCATTTTGGTTTTTGACATAGGGTCTCGCACTGGTGTTGGGGCTTGCTGATTGTCTTAGGCTGGTTGGCCAGTGAGCCCCAGGGATCTTATTGTCAACACCTCTCTAGTGCTGAGATTACAATCATGTACTACCATACCCAGATTTTATGTAGATGCTAGGGATTCAAACTCAGGACCTCATGTTTGTGCGATAAGTACTTTACTAACTTTTGGCATTTTACTAACAAACTAACTAACTTTGTCATCTTGAATCAGGGTCTCATGTAGTTAGTTGAGCTGGCCTTGAAACCCTGTTCCTCCCGTCTCTATCTCCCAAGTTCTATACTTTTATAGTCCTCTATTATAGGGAATATGAGGGAGCTGTGTGATATTAACAGATGTTCGTGTAAAAATGGCTGGTTAAAAAGAGTTTAAGAAACACAACATTAAAGTAAAATAGATTTTTTTCAACTGAAGACTTCTCAAATCTTTCAATAAATACAGTAGTAGGAAATGGGACTCTATACAGACAACATAAACATGTAGCATTTACCAAACTTCTTTGGCCAAGGAACCTTTCCCAAGAATTACCTATCTTTTGTTGAGTTAATACTCTGGCTTATACTCTTTTGGAATATTGGGGTTGTAGAAAGATCTAGAGCTTTGTTATCCTTTCTGAACCAGGTTTGAATTCTAGCTCTAACATTCAATATCTGTATGATGTTGGGCAAGTTACTTTATCTCTCTGAATAAGTTATACTTTAAAAAAATTAATGATAGTAATATCTATATAATATATAAGCCCATGGACCATAGCAATGATTATCTCAACAAGATATTCCCAATGGTGGCACTTATATCTTGGGGGTAACCAGCAGCTATTTAATTGGACTTAAGGTCCACTCAATGTGTGGGAGTTCATGCCTGGTAATGTAAACCTGGCTAACTACCCATGATCTGGTGAGGTCATGGATCCTAGGGGAGAATCTACTACTGCCACTTTCTTAAACTAGTATAGTTTCTAACTGCATTCTAATTACTTATACCCACAGATAAGTATAGTTTTCATCCTTTACCAAAGAAGTTTCTTTTTGAAGCAGATGGAGACTACTACAGGAACCCGCAACTGGTCAAAATGTAGAAGGCAACAGATCATGGGGTGTCTAATCCCAAATGATACATCTACAAACACAGCCCCTTTACCTAAGGTTCAGGGAACATTGTGGAAGGGGAGGACAGTAAGATTGTAAGAGACAGAGAACAATATGAGGGCTTTGAGGTAGTGTCTTCTATATATGACAGTGAAGCTGTACCCATGAAATCTCAATAGTATTATCACCTGAACAAGGCCTGAATAATGACAATGGCAATTGACATGCCAATATGGATGGGCGGAATCTCACAAGGCTCCAACACTAGAGGAAGCGGTACAAACAAATAATGGCTACTGAGAGATGGAGAATCAATCTTCTCCAGGGACATCCCTCCCCCCATGAGGTTATCCAATCCCAGTGGTCGGCCTTAAATACATATACATATTCACAACACTAAATGGACCCAACAGAGTATACTTATATATATGTGTGTATATATGCTCAATAATTAAAGAATAAGGAGTCATGACTTTGAGAGAGAGTGAGGGTATACAGGAGGAGTTGGAAGTGGGAGAGAGAGGGATGGAAATGATGTAATATAGTTTGCATGTAGGAAATTCTCAAAAATAGCATCTACTCAAAAGAAATGGTGAGATAATGCATAGTATATAAAAACATCTAAGCACTTATAGTAGATAACTATAATCTTCACTTCTATTTGTCATTATCATCATTATCAAACCACATACCTAGCTAAAAAGGGTGGCTAAAACAGCTTCATAATAAGTCTGGCCTGAGGACTCAACTTTTTCTAAAACCATATTTCTTATTGCTTTGGAACTAAGTATAGGGAGAAAGCAAAGAGAGCTGAACAAGTTGTCTAGAGACATAGCTCTGTAATGTTGTTTTTGTTCTCTGACCTTGACTGAATCACTTCACCTATCTACAATACTCTTAAATGTAGATATGCACTAGATAACTTTTTCCTCTAAAGTTTCATAAGTCTCAGCTATAAAATGCTATACAAGAGATTTATAAATTTATTGTTAAAGAAATCAGTGGTACACGTTAAATCCAATTATACAGGATGGTCCTGTATAACAAAGCTATTTTTATGTTGTAGCAGATGGCTGGCAGAAAGAGTTCTTTGCCAGTCTGGTTACAATGAATTTCATATAGTGAATAATTCTGTATAACAAATGCTTTCTCTGTTCCTTGACCCTGTAATAGTCACTCCCTAACATTGCTCTAATCAACTACAGAAGTTGATTATGTGTTGCTTCCATTGTAGACACAGAGAGAGGAGCTATGGTAAGCTAATCTACAGAATTTCTAGAAGACTTTTATATCCAATTCCATTATTTTACAGATGAGGAAATGGAACAAGAGAGGTTAAGAGACTTGCCAGGGGTCACACAGCAATAAGTGGCAGAGCTCTGAATGAGTTTGTTAAAGATTTTACTGCAGTCTTTTACCCAGTCCGAATATAAAAATGTTAAACAAAACCAGAAACAGATTACAAAACTCTACTGTTTGTGTCTCAATCTAGCAAGATATGCATTCATCCCTACCCATTATCCCTGCCTTTAAAGCCCTCTTCATAAGATGGCCCCTCTAATTTCATGGTGCATGGAGATAGAACTTAAAGCATAATAACCTTTGCTAAAGAACTTCAGTTAAAGGCTTCTTGAAAGTCTAAATAAATTATGCCCATTGATCCCCTTAGATACATGCACAGCTCTTTCCACAAAGGCCTCTGATTAGTCATGTGTGTTTTTCTTATTATGAAATCATGTGGCATTTTTTCAAAAAGCTAGGTTAACAAACATAAAAATTTTTAACCACCATGAATATCAGAGGTTAGTCTTCAGGCTCCTGTTTTTCTCTTTTCTACACACTTTCTCAAGAGTTCATTTTGTTCTAAGATTCAACCCTTATAGAGAATGATAATCTCCAAATCACAACCCATGCCTCTTACTACCACTGTGACGCTGCAATGTGAATGCATTCCCGTCACCTGGAACTTATATTAAACTCGTCTCAGTTAGTGTTTCTCAAATCTGGCTATACATTTGAATCACCTGAAGAGCTTCAAAACTTCTCACTGCACAAACTGCTGCCCTGAGGATTCAGATGCTATCAGCTTGCTGTTGCTGGGTGGGCATGAAAAAAATTGGAAAGCTCCTCAGGAGACTGTAATGCCAGGCTGAGGTTGGAAACCCTGACCTAGGTCAAATGCTGAGCACCAACTGCACTATTCTTCTGTATCTGGGTTCAAACTCTGAGGTAGTAAGTTTTCAGTTCCATGGATTGATGAGACAATAGAAATAAAAACAATTTGGGAAAGTGTGAAGTGTTAAGCAGATTCAAGAAATTATTTTGAGCTGCATGCATATGAATCAAATGGATTGCTTTAGTAGTTGAGATGTGTTAATTCATTAAATATGTTAAAGGTTATAATGGCAATTCATCATCCAAATATTCTTGCCCAACAGAGCACAGTAACCAGAGAGCATCTACTGTTGGAACATGATGCAATTAATCAAAGCTACACTACCTTCCTGTGGACAGGTTAAAGCTATCCATGGGTTGAAGGGTTAAAGGAATCCAGATGGCAGGTAACATGTGCTGTTACCAGAAGTAATTCTGTAAGCCTCGCCTTTGAGGAATACAGCCACAACTGCTGGGCAGCCAAACCACAAACTGGTTATGCTGAGAACCACATTTCTGCAATATGGCTCTAGACTGGGTCCCAGAACAGTTCAAGATGACGAGTTCTTTTGCTGCTGTGCATGTTGCTTCACTTTAATCAGAGATGAGGCTTATCTTGAGACTTACTGGATTCTTCTTACAATGCAATTAATGGGGGAGTTCTGGTGTTCAATGTGAGTATATTCCAGTCATTTAGTGACTGCCCTGGAGTGGAGGTATTGCTCAATATTTTGGTTTAGAAAGAAGCAATCATTTTTCCCCTGATGAGGCACATCAGTCTAGTTACCCTTCAACATTGTATTTGTCATGCCTTCTCTTTTCCACTATTGACTACTCCACATTTTCCATGTAGATCCGTTTCGATACTTAGGAGTGACTATTCTCAACATAGTTCACCTAACAGAATTCTGTTCTAGGAAATACTTGGAGGGAAGACGGTGCACTTAGATAGGAACCAATGGTGGAAAAGGCATGGTCTTTGAAGTCACAGAATTACACTCAAATTGAAGCTCCACTCCTTACTAAGTGCTGTGTGACACTGAGGAAATGTTGCATCTCTCTGAAGTGAGTGCAGCAATATTTGTATAATGGGGATACTATCATTTACTTCACAGAGTTGTTATAAAGATAACACAAGATAACATAAAGAAAATGGATAAGATAGTCTCTGGACACTAAATAAATACAAACTCATCACTTTGGAAAATTATATTACTGTATAAACTTCATTCATCTTAAACCTAAGTAAGCAGAAAGTTCAAATAACCAAGCATTTTTGTCTAATACAAATTGATGTTCAGGGTCATGATCTCAAGGCATATATGACTCTAAAGTGACCTTAAAGGATTTAACTGCCTGTAAAAACTGTTTCCATCTGAGTTTTTCAACTGTATTCAACTCACAAATGTTGTTTGAACAGAAGATTTGCTGATACTGTATCTGCACTGCAAGAAATGGACACACATAGCCTAGCTGCCTTGGTGATTTCTACTTACAGTATCTTTTCAATTAGATATCTTGTGTTTACTAGCTACAGAATCATATCAGTAAGTGATAAATGTTTATATAACTCTGTGATATTTATATTTATTTCATTTTATTAGTGAGAAATTCAAGAGACTGGAAAGATGGCTCAGTGGTAAGCACATATACTGCTCTTCCAGAGGATCCAGGTTCAGTTTCCAGCACCCACATGTTGGCTCACAACCACCTGTAACTTCAGTTCCAGGGTATCTGATTCCCTCTTCTGGCTTCCAACGGCATCAGGCATCAATGTGGTACACATAGATACATACAGGCAAAAAACACTCACATACACAAAATAAAATAAATTGTTTAAAAAAAGAAACAAGAATAATGTTGGGCATCAGCAGTTATAATGAGCATCCCAACTTTAGCAAGAAGGTCTCTAAGCACCATGCTGCTTATTAGACCAAGATATTCTGGGATTACTAAGAATTATCACAAAAGCATGCTAAATCTTTATCAAGTGCTTTTGTGGCATCATTAAACTTTCATATCATTTAATCATCTTTACATTACTAGCACAAAACAGTCATGACACATAGTACAGTAAATATTTTCCAGGATTTGATTTGCTAGTTTGAGAGTTTTTTTTCTGATAGCTCTATAAATTATTCTTCTATTGGAAGACAAAGAAAAATAACCTTAAAATCTCTAGAAATTATTTTATAATGCCTACCAATCCCTTTCCCACATTTTAAAACTTAGTTCTTTGAGAATTTCATGTTATATATGTGATCATATTCACCACTCCCCCAACTTCCTCTGAGTCCACCCCCCTTTTGGAAAAAAAAGAAAACCCATCAAATACACATAACCCATCAAATATAATATGTGCTGCCTATATACTCTTGTGTGTGTGGCCTTCCAATGGCTCATTGTTGACTTACTAGGGGCCAAAATCCTTACATAAAATTGACTCTTCTTCTCCTAGCACTTACCAGTTACCAATAACTCCTTAGCTAGGGTAGGAATTCATGTCCACCTCCCTTCTCCATGCTGGGATTTTGTCTGGCTGGAGCTTGTGCAGGTTGGTACAACTGCGGTGAGTTCATATGTGCTCACAGAAGCTGCTGTCTGCTAAACTCTGTCTCCTTGTCGTCAGCCACTGCCTCTTACAATCTTTCTGTGCCCTCTTCCACAATGACTGCCAAGTCTTGGGAAGAGGAGGTGTGGTAGACATCATATTTAGGGCTAAGCATTCTATAGTCTCTTGTTCTGTAGACCTTGAGCAGTTATGGATCTCTGTGCTAATCATTATCTACTGTAAAAAGCAGCATCTCTGCTGTCTCTTATACACATCTAGATGTGTATAAGAGACAGGTCTTGGGAAGAGGAGGTGTGGTAGACATCATATTTAGGGCTAAGCATTCTATAGTCTCTTGTTCTGTAGACCTTGAGCAGTTATGGATCTCTGTGCTAATCATTATCTACTGTAAAAAGCAGCATCTCTGATAATGTTTGAGAGATACAGTAATTCATGGGTATAATGATAATTCACCAGGAATTTGTTAATACTATGTCCATTGAGCAGAATAATATTGAGTTCTTCTCTAAGATGATGACCTATCTTGCCACAGGTTCTTGGCCCTGATAATGATGCCAGGTATGGGTTCTATCTGTGGAGTTGGCCTTAAATCCAGTTAGAAAGGAGTTGGTTACTGTTCTGGCTAGTTTTATGTCAGCTTGACACAAGCTAGAGTCATTTGGAAAGAGGAATCGTCAGTTAAGAAAATGTTCTCAGCCGGGCGGTGGTGGCGTATGCCTTTAATCCCAGCACTTGGGAGGCAGAGGCAGGCGGATCTCTATGAGTTTGAGGCCAGCCTGGGCTACCAAGTGAGTTCCAGGAAAGGCGCCAAAGCTACACAGAGAAACCCTGTC
>LZPO01000002.1:1150309-1161302 GCA_001675575.1 Neotoma lepida | reverse complement strand
TGGAGGGTGCCACCCCTGGGCAGGTAGGTGGTCCTGGGATATATAAGAAAGCAGGCTGTGCAAGAGTTAGAGAGTAAGCCAATAAGCAGCACTTCTCCATGGCTTCTATATCAGTTCCTGCCTTGAGTTCCTGCCCCAATTCCCCTGAACTACAAGCTGTAAGATGAAATAAATCTTTTCTTCTCCAAGTTGCTTTTTGTCATGATGTTTTATCACAGCAATAGAAACCTTAATGAAGACAGTGACTCCCATGACATTCATGCCACTAGTGTACCAGTAGTCATATATTGCCAGGCTCGTTATTTCAGACTTTTTTAAATGTGAGAAATCTTGTTTCCTTCTTGGTGCTACTTTAAAAAAATTGTTATCAAGGTTATATTCATTTCATAAAATGAGCCAGGAAACATTCTTTTTACTTTCATGTGTTATAACAGTTTATAGTACTTGGGAGCTTTTGGTTTTATAGTGTCTTGATTGATTTGGGTCTAACTCTGGTTTTCTAGAATGTCACTGGGTAGTGTATGCCCCTGGTAGAGAAAAAGCCCAGTAATCTCCATTTTAAAATAGGGTTTGGGCAGAGGTGGGGAGATGCCTCAGTCAATAAAGTGCTTGCCATGCAATTATGAGGACCTGAGTTCCGTTTTCCATCAGCCATGTCAGGAGCTAGGTATGGCAAGCATGTGCTTATAATCCCAGAATTGTGGAGGCAGTGACAGAAGATTTCCTGGATCTGGCTGAATTGTCAATCTCCAGATTCAGTAAAGGCCATATATGATGGAGAGTAGTTGAGGAAGGCACTCAATGTTAACCTCTGGTCTTCACATGCACACCTATACAAATGTGCACATATATAAGAACATGTACATAAAATACACACAGGCAAATAGGGTTGGGTATATGTGTTGACAATGCAGTGCTTGTGTAGCCTGTACAAAGCTCTGTGTTCAATCCCTAGTACCACAAAGAAATAAAAACAATACTGTTATTCCTAGTTGGTAGCTCTTTTTGAGGGATAAATGACATACAATTTTAGTTTAGTTTACTTCAGTTTTTAACAGTTCTCTCAACTGTTCTAGTCAAAACACACACACATCATTACCATCACCACCAGCAGCAACAAAAAATGTCACGATCTTTTCTTAACTGTTTTCCATGACTTTCTTCTTAAGCACCAATGTTATCATCTCCAGAGGCATCAGAAATAGGAGGGATGAAAGATGAGAGTGTGGGAGAAAGTTTCAAGGAGAAATAGATTCTTGGGAGGTTTGCCATGAGAAAGCATTATGGTGAGGATGCAGCTTAAACAGATCATTGGAAGGGGACTGGTTGCTGGCCAAGGTGACTAATATGGGAATTGGGAAAGGAAATGTATTTTCAATATTTATTCTCATCAATTAATATTTATAGAATTATTAGCATTCTTCATTTTTAATGCATAGCTGTTCCTGAAACAGACACCTTATGGGAATATAGTGATTAATTTTCAAATTGCAGGTATCACGCTTAAATGATAAGTACCTTATTGCCTTATGATCCTGTAAAATCCTTCCATATTTAGTAAATTTGATGTTTGGGTCTTTTTTCTCTTATTGCATTCACTTTATGCATATACACAAACAGAATTGAGGAGCACACTAGCACATGTGGGTTGTAACTGAAAGGTCTGGATATGGGTGTCAGAAAGTGCAGGTGTCATGTGTCTCAGCTATTCGCAGTGGTTTAAGAAGTCAGTGTTCAGGAACCACAATACATCTAAGTTTCTAAGTTCATCTTCTGGAGCAGGTTTGGATTGGCTGTAAACTGCATCCTTCTAATTGGTCTGCTCTTCCTCTACCCTTTCCTTGTCTAGCGAAATTCTCGCTTGCCTCATTTGCTGGGAGCATCTGGGTCAGTAACTTTCCTTGGACACTTTGGTTTATTTCTTCTAAGCACCAGGGACATTACGAAAAGGTTTGTTGAAATATAGGTTGTGATTAAGTGGGGTCTCAGACAGAGCATAGATTTAGCATCTAGAAAAATCCTAAGTTTCACCCATCTGTCCAAACAACTGGGTGGAAGTGTCTGGGCTCTGTGTGGACTCTGTTACTTCTGGCTGGCTCAGTGACTGCCTCTTCTGGAAGAGAGGAGCGAGGTTAACAAAAAACAGTAACAAACTAGATTTGCCTTTTAATAGAAATATATAAAAAGTTGAACACATTATTTAGGAAAACTATTTTTAAACAAAGCCCTTCCCAATATTACCCCAACAGTCTACTGCGGGCTTTTCCCATTCCAAGGAATGAGGTCATGCTTTATGGGAGACATCTGCTTCTGAGGATATTACTGCCCTGAGCACAGAACATGACTTCATTAGAGGGAACAGTGGACTAGAGAGAGTCAACAGGAGACTTGCATATGTGACAGTAAAAGGAAAAGGAGCCAATTGAGATTCCTCTCAAGTCTCTAGGCTTCAGGATAGACCAAAGACCTGGTGATTTCACTCTCATATGACTTCCTTTTGTCTTAAAAGCATGAGCTATGTGCAAAAGCTTCCAGAAAACTGTAACTCATAGCAACACCACCTGTATTTGTAAATAGAAAAGCTGTCTTCTCTTAAGGGGTTGGATAGATTCCATTCTGGGAAGAGACTAGGTGCTTGAAACTTTGGGGTGGCTACGGAATGCACACCCATACAGAGTCAGTTTTCTTTCAAGGAAGCATTGTTTTAAGCAGATGTATACAATGTCATCTTTCAGTTCTGAAAGCAAATTCAGAACATTAACAGGCATTTGGGCTTTCTAGGAAGATGGTTTCCAGAGCAGTTTTATAGGATTTTGACATATGTTGTTTATAACCTTAATTTTTAAAATGAGCAAGTCCATAAATCTGTTACCTACTAACCAAGCTCCGGTCTAGTTGCATCTGTTCCCATTTTACATGATACTGTAAAGAAGTTTCAATAGACAGCTAAATATTTTGGTGTTATTCATAGTCTTCTGCTCCTATTGACTAAGACTTTTCAAAGAAAACCCTCAAAATCACTAGCATTTTAAAAGGCAATAATTGCTGGTTCAATTTACCAGTCTTTGCTTCAAAGTACTCAGGATGCAGCTGAGATCACAGGAGTGGGAGGGGGTGTTAAGAGATCATGAGGCTAGGTCCCCTATGACTGAGGAGCTGTAGGAATTTGGAATGTAAGGGAAGGCTGGTTTGCAACCTCTTACTGGATCCTGCTGTAGCCGGGAATCCCAGTCGGGGGCAATAGATTGTTTCTTGTATATATGGTGCTAAGTGTTCCAGACCAAGTGTGTCTACCCCATACCTGGCTGTGTTTAAGGGATTATTTGGAGAAAATTAAAAAAATTCTGGGCCTCATTTCAGATCTACCAAGTAAAATATGAAGATAGAATCAGGAGTATATCTATATTTATAAAGGAAATCTTAGGTGATTATTTTAAAACTTGTGGCATTAGGGCTGTCTGGAAGGACAGTAGTGGTAGAAATAGTACAAAAATAAGTAAGAAAATATCAGATACAGGAGAACAGCAGCATGCAGTATCTTACAAAGTGATATTTCCAATACCATTTTATTTAATTCCACCATTACCTTTCTGTTACTGTCCAGTCTATAGAAAACAAAACAACAAAAAAAAAACCTGAACCTCAATGAAGAGCTCTAGGACCTCTCAATCAAAGGCTGAGTTAAGACTGACATGAAATCTTTTGTTTTTGCTAGTTATTATAATTTCTTAACAATCTTAGAGTTTACGGCATTGATTTCAAATGAGGGAAAATGATAGCACAGTAAGAAATCAAAATCCAATTATCATAATATGATAAAATCATGCAAAGGCTGATATCATATCAGCATTACATTTGGTGCCTTTAATAGAAGAAACCCATTCTTGTATAAAAATTATAACAAGGATAAGTGATTCAACTTTCCATTAACTATACCTTTTTTGTTTTTTTCTCCCCCTCAAAACCTATAGCTTAGTAGGAAGCTCACTGACAACTAAATTATATATTCCAACTTGAAGAAGTATGGGATAGAGATATAGATAAATGAGGAGTCCATGGAAGAGTAACAAAGAATTCATCCGAGGCTGATGTTTCCAACTGATCAAGTACATAAAATGCCAAAGAGTCATTTTTTGAACTTGGTCATTCAAGGCACAATACTACTTGCCACATCTACTCTACTCATAATGTGCAAATTCATATCTTCCTCATGTAGAGATGTCAGTTTTCTCTTGAAGATGGGTGTGATAGTTGGTGTTGACTGTTAACTTGATAGAATCTAGAATCACTTAGGAGACAAGCCTCTTGGTACAGCTATGAGGAATGATCTAGATTAGGTTAATTGAGGTGAGAAGACCCACCCCAACTGTGGCTAGGGGGTGGGGTCCTGGACTGAGTAGAAAAGAGAACATTAGCTGAGGATGCAAATTCGTATCTCCCTGCTTCCCGACTGTGGATGCACCATTAGCAGCCACCTTAAGCTCGTGCCTCTATGACTTCCCTCACCATGATATGCCTTCCGATTGGAAGCTGAAATGAACCCTTCCTTCAGTAAGCTGCTTCTTGTCAGATAGTATCACGGCAATGAGAAAAGGAACTAATACAATAGTGCAGTAAAGTGGCAAGACAAAGCATACATTACAATCACATGGAGCTGCAGTTGAAATCTGTTAGTCCTGTTGTGTGGACCAAGACAACACTATTTGTTTATCTATTTATTTATGTTGAACTGGGGTTTGAACTCAAGCTCCTATATATGATGAGCAATCAATCACACTACCACTGATGTCTAGTCCAAGCCTTGGCCCTGCAACATGACTTTTTAAAATTTTAATATTTTTATCTGTAATAGAAAAATAACATCAAGGCTTCCTCAAAGTTGTTACAAGGGATAAATTAAAATTATCCTAGCATTAAGTTGCCTAGCAGTATCTCATACATAATGGGTACCTAATTGATGTTAGTAGGTACTTAATCAGCATTGATCTTTTTTGTCTGTCCCTCAAAGTTACAGTAATAATAGAAAATTGGTTTAAGATTAAGGTTTTATTTGAAGAATTTGTCATAAACTTATTTTAAATTCAATATTTTAGGTAATCTCATTTTATAGAGTTATTTGTAAACTTAAGAGTCAACATAAGTAAAATGGGAGTGTGAAATATGATTGAAGTGGGATTATAAATAAATGATTGCTCAATTATTGGTATTGCAACAATTGGTTATCAATATTGGAAGAAGTAGAAGAGCATTACTTTATTAGATTATACACAAAACTAAATTACACATAAAGACTAAAGGCCTAAATTGGAGAAAAAAATTTTAATAGATATAGAGAAAATATTGAAGGATATCTTTATGACCTTAGTTTAGAGAATGATTTCTTAAACAAGACAAAAACAAATTCATAGGTTAAAGATAAATCAAGTTGACTATATCAACACAGGTTTTGCTGAAGCTGTGGCAAAATGCAGTATCTCATGCATGGTTGCTGAGCAGTGTGGTAATATCTGATAAAGATGACGATGCGCTGTGTCTCCTATGGCTTAGCAATTCCACTTCAGATGCAGACTCAGATAAACTCTCCCACAAGTACCGTCAGTATCCAAGGAGACATGTATGGGACCATTTACTCTGGCATTGTTTATAAAAAGCGGAATGGAAGCTTCACTGCTTAACAACAGGAGAATGATTAAAAAACTTGCTACATATTCATACAACAGACAATTCTACAGTATTTAAAGTTAATGCACTATATAACTATGTTTACCAAGATGAATGGATTTCAAAAAGCTGATATATGAAAAATTAAATGCAAAAATATGAAGACACCATGGCATCGATTATTATAATTTAAAACATATATAAGTCAGACTTCTGGTTCTGGAATAAGATGGCTCCTTCCCTGTAACTACAACTAAGTACCCTGGGAAAACAGACAGTCATAAAAAGACTTTGAAAAGTAGAAAAGAGAATGTGGATGAGTTGTGGATTTCACACATAAGGAACTATATATGGGTGAAGTCCTTGGGTTTTCTTTCTTTGTCACTTATGCGCCAGACTGGGTACCCACTAGAAGGGCCTACAAGTAGTAATTAGCAGCAAGCACAGACAAAAATAGAGGAGACAGTCTGCTATCTGCTCTGGCAAAGGGCAAGGAAAATGGAAGACTAGTAGGAGCTCAGCAGAGAAACCTTTACTCAGTGGCATTTCATTTCATCGTTCATTTCAATAAAGCGGAAACAGTGGAACCCAGGCAAGCCGGCCCATCCCTTGCTCTCTGTGCCAGTTGGTAGCAGGTAGTCTTACATTGCAAAGTGCCAGATGCCCATGTGCCTTAGAACACTCTACCTAGACCTAATGGGTCCTGACCCACCATCAAGCAGCATTAGATGATATAAGTCATGCATCTACCAAATCTCTACTCAATGTCCAAAGCAACCAAGGTCTGGTGTCTCCTGATTTTTTTTTTTTTATTTTCATACACTACATCCTGCCCTCCATTTCTCCTCCCTCCACTCCTCCCAGTCCCTCCCTACACCTCACGTTTCTCCCAGTTCAACTCCTACTCCATTTTTTTTAAAGGAGGAGGCCTCCCAGGGTTATCTACCAAACATGGCCTCATATCACTGCTGGATGTGGCAACCCAGTAGGAGGAAAAGGGTCCCAGGAGTAGGTAAAACAGCTAGAGACACCTCACTCCCATTGTTAGGAGTCCTACAAAACCCCCAAGCTAAACAACCACAGTATGTATGCAGGAGACCTAGTACAGACCCATGCAGGCTCCACAATTGCTGTTTAAATATCTGTGGGCCCCTATGAGCCTGCTTAATTGATTCTGTGGGCCATGCTCTCCCGGTGTCCTCTGACCCCTCTGGCTCCTACAATCCTTCCTTCCCCTCCTGATCTTTTAACAAGTAACAGATGGTAAATCACTTTCAGTGACTCCTGATCCTCAACCTAGTAGAAGAACTCAACCAAAACCCTTTGTCTTTTGACTCTTGTCCTGGCAAGCAAAAGACAGCACAATTAGATATTTCTTTCCTTTATAGCCACCAGCAGAGATAGAATATTCTCCACCTCTGGGTGACAATGAAAGGAAATTGTTTGTGCTAGGGATATGACTCAGTTGGTAGTATGTTTGCCTAGCATGCATGAAGTCCTGGGTTTGATCTCTAGTTTCACATAGTAGCACATACCTGTAATCCCAGTACTTTGGAAGGTGGAGGCAAGAGAATCAAAAGTTCAAGGTCATCTTTGGCTATTTCACTGGCCTTTCTTTCAATATGTGGGGCTAAATTTACTAACTTCCAAATACTGAACAAGTCTTGCATTTTTGGTACTGGTTTCTAGTTTAATTGTATTATGATCATTTAACACATTATGTATTATGTAAACTCTATTAAGTTTGATAAGGTTTGTTTTATGTTCCAGGATATGATTTACCTTGATAAATGTTGCAGGGCAATTAGAAAAAAATCTGAGCAGGGCATAGTGGCACATGCCCATAAATCCCTCCATTAGCAAGGCTGAGGCAAGAGTATCATGAGTTCAGGGCCAGCCTATATTATGCAGTGAGATTCTGTTTCAAAAAAGTTATGTTCTGCTGTAGGTGGAAGTAGTATTCTATATACACATCAGTTAGATCTTGTTGGTTTACTGCAGTATTCAGTTCTATATACTTAATACCCAATAATTCTATTAATTGATGGGAGTTATTCAAATTACTGACTATTTATGAATTTGTCTGTTTCCTTGTTTAATGTATTTAGAGGCTGTTAGTTTTATTCCTTTTTATCATTATATAATATACCTCTCGGTCTATAATTTTCTTTGCTTAAAACTCAGCTTTATCTTCCATACAACCACTCTTGCTTCTTTTTCACTAATTTCTGTAAGGTATACTTTTTTTCCATTTCTGTGTCCTATTTTGTTGTCCCTGAAATGAGCTTCTTGCAGACAATATATAATTGAGTAATATTTTCTAATCCAATTTGCTGACCTCCCTCCCTTCTTCCTTCTCCCTTGTTTCTTTATGAGACCGAGTCTTGATATATAGCCTAGGTTAGCCCCTCTATCATTCCTGGTTTTCTAATCTCTTTTAATTGGTGTACTTTGATCATTTGTATTTAATGTAATTATCACTCTCTTTTTACTTATTCTGACACTTTGTATTTAATTTATTCAATTTCTTCTATTTTCTTTTCCCTACCTACCTGTGGGTAACTTGAACAGTTTTGAAGGATTCTATTTCTGTTTATATTTTTTAAAATATTTCACCCAGTATGGTTTTCTTAGATGTTATTAGTGGTCACCCTGAGTATTAACTCATCACAATCTATTGGCATAGATGACTTGACACTTCACATGGAGCAACAGAAACCTTCCATTTAATTCCATTTTTACAGAACATAGTTATATTTTGATAAACAACTTTACTTAAAGAGATATCTTGATAAAGGGAGCCATTATGGGGTCAAGGAGAAACCTAGTGCTAGAGAAACTTCCAGGAATCCACAAGGATGGCCTCAGATTAGACTACTAGCAATAGTGGAGAGGGTGCCTGAACTGTTCTTCTGTAATCAGATTGGTGACTGCCCTAATTGTCATCATAGAACCTTCATTCAGTAGCTGATGGAAGCAGATGCAGAGATCTACAGCCAAGCACAAGGCTGAGCTCCTGGAGTCCAGTTGAAGAGAGGGAGGAGGGATTCGATGAGCAAGGGGGGTCAAGATCATGACTAGGAAACCCACAGAGACAGCTGACTCAAGCTCATGAGAGCTTTTGGACTCTGGACCAACATCTAGGGAGCCTGCATGGAACTGACCTAGGCCTTCTGCATGTGGGTGATAGTTGTGTAGCTTGCTCTGTTTGCGGTCCTTAGCAATGGGACCAGAACCTGTCTCTGGTGCATGAGCTGGCTTTTTGGAACCTATTCCCTATGGTGGAATGCCTGGCTCAGCCTTGATGCAGTGGGGGAAGAGCTTGGTTCTGCCCCAACTTGGTATGCCATGCTTTGTTGACTTCCATGGGAGGTCTTACCCCTGTCTCTTATACACATCTAGATGTGTATAAGAGACAGTCCATGGGAGGTCTTACCCTTGGGGTAAGTGGATGGGGGGCAGGGTAGAAAGGAGGTGGGGGAGGGAACGGGAGGAGAGGATGGAGGGGAAACTGTGGTTGGTATGTAAAATAAAAAATTTAATAATAAAAAGAGATGCATTTACCATATCATAAAATTGACTCAATGTAATACAAACAATTTAGCAGGGTGTGGTGGTGCATGGTTGTGATCCCAGTAATCAGAAGGCAAAGGCAGGATGATTGGCACATGTCTGAGGCCAGTCTGGACTACAGAGTGATCAGAGTTAGAGCCTGACTCAAAACAAAAACAGAAACAAAAAACCAAACTAACCAACCAACCAACCAAACAAAAAACAAAGAAAGAAAGGAAGGAAGAAAGAAAGAAGGAAATAAAAAAGAAAAGCCTCATGTAAAATTTAATGACTTTTAAGGCTGTGCAAACATTGCCATAATCAATTTTAGATCATTATCATCCTGAGAAGGAACCCTGAATTCTATACCGTATCAAACTCCTAGTTTTTCTCCAACCTCCATACCCATCCCAAAGGAAGCACTAATCTACTTTCTGTCTCTACGAATTTGCCTATTCTGAGCATTTCCTAAATAAATGGAATTGTGCAATACGTTACAGGTGTCTTTCATTTAGCATTTTCAAGGTTCAACTACATTATAGTACATATCAGTATTACTGAAGAATAATGTTCTATTGTATGGATATATTGTATTTTACTTATTCATTCATTAGAGAGTAGATACTTAGGTAGTTTCTGCTTTGGGGCTATTATAAATAACAGTACTATGAGTAATTATGTGCAAGTATTAGAATACTTATTTTAATTTTGTGTATATGTATGTATTTAGGACTCTAGATGTTAGATTAGGTATTTCCTCAAATACATTCAACATTTTATCAGATAGTGCTACAATTTTTGCTTCAACCATCAAAATGATTTATGAAACTCATGAGAACTAGGAAAGTCTATTAAATCTACTCTTGTTTTTTCACCATTGTTCTTTGTGAAGTTCTGAGGTTTCTTCTATTATCATCTATCTATAAAACTTGTTTTAGATAATCTCTAAGAATATATTTGCCAGCCAGGCAGTGGTGGCCATGCCCAGGATGTGGAGGCAGGTGGATCTCTGTGAGTTCGAGGCCAGCCTGGTCTACAGAATGAGTTCCAGGACAGCCAGGGCTACAGAGAGAAACCTGAAAGAGAAAGAGAGAGGAGAGAGAGGAGAGAGAGACAGAGAGACACACACACACACAGAGACAGACAAAGACAGAGAGAGAGAGAGAGAGAGAGAGAGAGAGAGAGAGAGAGAGAGAGAATGCACTTGTTGAGAAATATACCATTTTCTTCTGGCTTCTGTACTTTTAAACAAGAATATGATCATTGTCAAATTGATATTCCTCTATAACTAATGCAACATTTTCCCCTGGATTATTTCAATAGTTTTCATTGCCTTTAGTCTTCAGATGTTTAACTATGATAGCTGGGCCTGGTGGCCCACTCTTGTAATCCCAGCACTCAGGAAGCTGAGCCAGGAGATTTGCAAGATCAGTGTCAGCCTGGGCTACCTAGTGAGTTCACAGCCGGCTTGCCTGAACTACATAGTGAGATTCTTTCTCAAAAAAAGTGACTTACCTTGGTATAGAGTTTTCCGGATTTATTTTATTTTGATATCACTCAGCTTTTTAAATCTATAACTGTGTATTTTGCCAAATTTGTGTTTTCAGTCAAAATTTTTTTTGATTATTTGTGGGTTTCACATTATGTATCCCAATCCCATTCATCTCCTCATCCCTTCATATCTGCCCTCTGCCCTTGCAGCTCCCCCCAAATAAAATAATTTTCTTTTTATTATTAAAAAGATTTTCCACTCTTTTTACATACCAACCTCAGATCCCCC
>LZPO01000002.1:1086592-1129678 GCA_001675575.1 Neotoma lepida | reverse complement strand
TGCCAGGGGCCCTTCAAACAGACCAAGCTACACAACTGTCTGCCGTATGCAGAGGGCCTAGCCTGGTCCCATGCAGGTTCCACAGCTGTCAGTGTGAGTTTCCACAAACTTGCTCCCATCTTACCAGTCTTCCTTACTCCCTACCTGTCCCTTTCCCGTAATCATGAATTTTGTTTCGTTTTGTGACTCATTTAATTTAACCATATCTTCGTATGACCACTGGATTGGAACCATCCATTGGAGCCTGTGGAATCACCAGTAGGTACACAACTGAAATCAACGATTCCTCCTCTTCCTGAATCTATCTGTAGCAAGCAGTTCATCACTGAGGGGCAGGACCACCCGTAGTCTCTCCTCCATCCATGCCTGTCTGTTGATGGGCTCATTTTTATGCAGACCCAGTGTAGTTATCTGCAGCTGCTGTGACTTGGTGGCTGCAATGTCTGTGTGTTGACAATATAGTTTATTTTTTTAAAGATGAAATACATTGAAATTCAAGGAGGGAGTCAAATTGGCTGTATTTCCAATAACTGAACATCTTTTCAGGAGATATCATGAAGCTATCATGAGAAACACATTTTCCATTTCCTTTTAAAGAAGTCATATTTCTAAGCAGATTAGGATCAAAATATAGCAAATTACCAAGTCAGTCTTCTTCCTGTTCTTCTGGCAAAATATAAGATAATAATGTGCCAAATTTCATCTATAAAGATGACACAATGAACTTTCTGGCAACAGGCCAGGCCCATGACTTGTTTTGTTACAAGAACAGATATGTAGAAAGCCACTTTCTTCTAGCATACCTAACCTGACAGCAGCACAGGCTGGTTATACCCCTGGCTTAGTATATATAGAATTCAGTGTGGGTGGACCTGTAAACAACTGCCCTAATGTACCACAGCACTAGTGTCATTAAAGAAGTTGTATAATAGAGATAGTGGTAGAATGCAGCCAAGTTTCACAAGGCTATAAGTAAAGCATCCTCAGTACTTTACTATTTCCAAAGCAGCTCTGTCTACATCTGTGAACATATTAATGACATACAATCTATCTATGTCTTCTGAGTTGACAGTCCTAGACAACAAATGAGGTAGAACCAACTATTGCTTCTAAATTATAGCATTGCTCTAACTGGAGTTTGCTTGCCTGTAGGTTGGAAGATCAAAGAATGAACATGCCTGCCAATAATAACCATTGTACACAGCTCATATTTTCTATTTAGTAACAAGGAAAGCTTTTGTTCACCTTGCTAGTGTTTATTTCTCAAGCGTATGGAGAATAGAGGAAAGGAAGAGTGAGGCAGAGACAATATAGAGAAAATTTGGGATTAAAACACCGTTTTTTTAAAAGCACTAGAATGCATGTTTGAACGTGCCCTCAGCTGTTTGGGGCTCTTGTTGCACTTTCTTTGTCCAGTAGTTATGTTTTTCTTTGGCCATTATTTCAAGGCTCTGAATGCCCAAGAGAAGAATCAGCAAACAAAGGGGATTCGTTAGCCTTTGAACTTGTTACTCCTTTTTCTAGAAATGAACTTTCTACTTCTTTTCATCAAAGTCCCATTAACCATCCCGAATCCAACTCAAACATCACCTTATTCATTCTAACATGCATGCATAATACGACAGTCATTGTATATTTCTCTTAAAAGGTGTATTTAACTGCCTATTGTAACTTTATATATCAATATGCTTATAAGATTTGCTTTTCTATGAAGACTGTGGGTTCCAGAACCAAGAAACCATGTTTTCATCAGTTTGATGTCCCTAGGAGTATTAGAATAACACAGTGCTTTGCACATAGTAGGCATTAAAAAATTTCAGGTTATTAGTCTGTTTTCTCTTTCCCTTTCATTTATACTTGAGTTTTTATACTTCTTCCTTTGGCTTCATCTTGAACCTTTATGCCCCAACTTCTCTATTAAAACCACTGTCACCAATGTTGTCAACAACATTTTTCTTACTGAACTCAGTCAGATGGATGAAGCACACTCTTTCCATTGAGTTTACTAAACTGTTAAGATAAACTCAGAGCTGCTAACAGCTATTTTTGCCATTTCATAGATAGAACATGCCTGAAGAAAAAGGCCAGTATAAAAGAAAGCACAGATGAAAAACTCCTGATGACATCACTTAAGCCCCAAGGTTAAGCAATGTTTAAAGCCAGCTTCATTGAGGTCTTTTCAGTTAAATGAGCCAATAAATCCTCCTCTTTCTCTTAAAAACATTATAAAGCAGTTTAGACCAACACTCTATCACTTGGAACTGAGAGTCCTAACGCTAATGATCTCTGTATCTGTATTTCCAGCCTTCATATCTTTCCTTAGCTTCAGATGTATA
Organism: Neotoma lepida; assembly: GCA_001675575.1. NCBI lineage: Eukaryota > Metazoa > Chordata > Mammalia > Rodentia > Cricetidae > Neotoma > Neotoma lepida. The sequence continues at coordinate 1,127,342 of LZPO01000002.1, read as the reverse complement.
TCTCAGTCTTCTTATAGGGTTTTCTCTTGAATTTTCCAGAGGTCCCTGTAGCTCAACCTGTCGAAAACCACATATCTTCCTCCCCTGATCATTATCTCAGTGAATACTACAGCACCTTGCCAGAAACCTGTGGCTTCCTCGATGTCTTTGTCTTCTTTCAATCACATGACCAATCTCTAATGTTTCCATTTACTAACTAAATCTGCCTGCTAGACTCCATTGCTGCCCTTCTAATTTAATCACCCATAATTCTTTCTGTCTGATACAGCAGCATCCTCCTGAGTGCTTCCTGTTTCTTTTATGCACCATTTCAGTCTATTTTCTTCCTATTTTATCCACTTTTAATTAAGTTTTTATATAGCATAGTAGTGTATATGCTTATTGTAATTGAAATAACACAAAACTACATAAATAATCACTTCATGGTCTATTCCATTTCTATCCAACCCCTTTCAACTTGAGATTACCCGTATTTTCTGTTTGATACTGCTTCTTTCTACAACTGTTTTTATGCTAACATTTTGATGGATTAAAATATCCTCCCCCTTTTTTTTAAAAATGGAAACATATTATAAGCATCACTGGAATTTGCTTTTTTAAAAAGCCTAGTAGTAGAAAGAACACTGTCAGTCCTTCAGATCTACATATAGCACTCTAACTCATTCATTTTAATAGTTAGATGGCAGTCAATAGTATGACTATATCATAATTTAACCATTTACTGTAGCTGTTAAAGTGATTCCTCCTTTTGTTGCTCAGACATCCTTGTATTCAAGACCTGTATCCTAGTATTCTCATTTTTGTAAGATTTGCCAAACCATGAGTTCTAGGCCAGATAAAGTCTGATATTTAATTTGATTAGTATCCAAAGTGACTATAACAATTTATATTTTCTCGACCAAAGCATGTCGTCCATCTCTTAACTAGTTTATGTTATTATTTTAGAAGATGTTGACAATATGTTTAACTCTGAGTAGAAAAGTGGCATGCGATGCCTATTTATTTATTTATATTTGTTTTTTTTGACACAGGGTTTTTCTGTGTAGCCCTGACTCTCCTGTAACTCACTCTGTAGACCAGGCTGCCCTCGAACTCAGAGATTCACCTGCTTCTGCCTCCCGAGTGCTGGGATTAAAGGTGTGCACCACCACCACCAAGCTTGTTTTATTTATTTTTAAAATTAAATTTTATTTATTTTTGGAAATGCAAGCTAAAAAACAAAAGATACAAATATATGGACATTAAGTCAGTTTCCTCCCACACTTGCTGCAAAAACTTGATCTTCTTTCCCAGAAACAACCACTATTATGTTGAAGATTTTTCACATTTTAACCAGTTTCTAAATAGTGGACATTTAGGTGATTTTCAGTCCTGTAATATTACAAATAGTACAGCAAAGAACATCTTTGTTGAGAAATGATTTTCCATGTGTGAGTGTATCTAGAAATAGAAGTGGACCTGCTGGATCAGATTATGTGCATTTAGTATTTAAAGACACAAGCCATATAATCTATTCTTGGCATTGATCTTGTGCTTCTCCATTGCCTGTAGGAGTTTCTAAGCTCCATAAAATGGATTCCAAAGTCCTGAATGATCTATCCATACTAGACAGCTCATTTATCATCAATTCCCCTTTAGATCTCTACATTCTACTCATACAAACATCTTCCTATTCCTTTTTTTTTTTAAACAAAATTCTTTATTTATTCTTTGGAAATTTCACATCATGCACCCCAATTCCGCTCACCTCCCAGTCCCTCCATATCTGCCCCCACTCCTGCAGTATGCCCCCAATTACTTAAAAACAAAACAAAACAACCCCCCCAAACCCACCTTGCTCCTCCATCTTTCCAACACCTCTTCATTTATCCTAGTGGCACCTGGAGCTGTGGTGTGTCACACAGTATGTCCCTTCTGTCCTGTCAGCACCACCCACAAATGTTCATTGCAGTGAGTTGTTGGTTTGGTTCAAGGCCTTTGACCTCTGGCACACCATCATCATTGGGATGAGCCCTCATCAAAACTCTTGGATATTCTGTTGTTGCCCCTAGTCATGGGGATCCTGCAGCTATGGTTCTGCAGGACCAGACCCTTCGTGTGCTCCAGCAGGTCATAGATGGGGCAGCTGTTAGGGTGGGCCAACCCAAGTCTCAGGATGTGAGTCTGGGTGGTAGTTGAGCTGGTTGGTCCAGGCCATTGGAACTGCCCCCTCAGGTGAGGGGCAGAGCCAGTTCTCCTAGGCCCATGCCGTTGGGGCCAGCTCCCCAACGCCTGCCTTTGGTTGCAGAATGGGGCCATCTCTCCCGAGTGCTGAGGTCAGCTCTCCCATGGGCGCGGGGGCAGCACAAGCTCTCCTGCTACAATGTCCAGTGAGGGGCAGGGCCAGCTATCCCGGGGCCAGTGAGGGACAGGGATGGCTCAGCACTGCCCTTGGATCTCTACACGAGTGGTTCCTATGACCCTCTGTGGCAACAGGAGCCATGGCCATTAGCCCAGGCCATGCGGCTCAGGCAGGTGAAAGACACCCATGGGACAGTCTGGGTCCTCACAGTCTGGGCTGCTTGAAGCTTCTTATTCCCTTTTAAAGAAACAGGGTTTTTTTTGAGAATTTTATACATGAGCATTGCATGTACATCACTCCAGCTCCTTCCTCTCCCCTCCTCAAATTCCTCCTCAAATTCATGATCTCTTCATTATCATTACATATATGTATACACATGCATATGTATATATGAACACATGTATATGTAACCTACTGAGTGCATTTAGCTTTGCTTCTATGTGCATGTGTCCAGTCTAAGAAGACCCCCAAAACAATATAGGGTCTGCCACTGCCCTTGGTTGCCTCTCATAATTTGAAAGTAAGGCCCAATTACTAAAGACAACACACAACTTTGGACATGAGACTTGGAGGGATCAAGCAGGACCTGGAGGCCTCTTCCCTGAGAAGTGGCTTTCACAGTATCAGTAGGTGCTATGCTGCCAATGGAGACAAGCAAACAATAATCCCACCCATTTGTAAAGCTTATGAACCACAACAATGACTGAACTCACAAGATATCCACAATGGTGAAATAGTGGCACTTTTATCTCAGGGATAACCAACAACTGTTTAATTGGACTTAAGGCCTGCTCAACAGAAGGGAATTTATGCCTGGTAGTGGAAAGTAAGCTAACTACTCATGGCTGGAAGGATCATAGACCCGGAGAACTTACTACTACCAGTTTCCTAAACCGAAACAATTTCTTCCTGTTTTCTAAATGCCTATCCTTATACCCACAGGTAAGTGTAGCTTTCGACTCTCATCAAAGAAGTTTCTTTTTGCAACAGATGGGGACTATTACAGAGATATAAAACTGGTCAAAATGCAGAGAGTAAGTGACTGTGGGGTGCCCAACCCCAACTGTTACATCTGCAATGCACCCCTAAACCTGAGGATCAGGGAAAATCGTGGAAGAGATTGGTGGAAAGATTGTAAGAGACAGAGGCCCAGGGCACCTGTTGGTAGATCATGTCCCCCTGGATATGACAGGGGAAATGCACTTATGAATGCTCAACAGTATAGTTGTCTGAATAAGACCAGCAAAATGACATGTCAATGCCAACAGGGAAAATTTCATGTGCTTATATACCTAGATGAAGAGCTACAGAAGGTCAATGGCTGCTGAGACAGAGATAATTGGTTGCTCTAGGAACAAACTCCCACAGAGGTTTTCCAATATAAAAACCAGGGAAATATTCAACAAAGAATGAAAACTACAGGCTAATATCCCTGATGAACATAGTTGTAAAACCCTCAAGTTGTAAAATACCTGCAAGGTTATTTTAATATAGGCATATATTAAAAAGATCATCCACCATGATCAAGTTGGCTTTATTCCAAGGATTCAGGAGTTCAATATATAAGTCAATAAATTAGTAAATCATATAAATGGACTTAAAGACAAAAACTACCTGATCATCTCAATAGGTGCAGAAAAAGCCTTTGACAAAATTCCACATGCCTTCATGATAAAGGTCCCAGGGAAGGTGGAATTGGAGGGAACATACCTCAACATAATAAAGGCCAACATCCTTCTTTCAGCTTCTTAAATGAGTCAAGTTGCCTTCTTACTCAAAGCTTTTTCAATTTACCCCAAGTCTTCATTTGGCTGTCTCTGGCACTTTTCAGGTTGTAGCTCAGTTACCCTCATTAGGAGACCTTCTTTGACTTCCTAAGTTTAGATCAGGTATCAGTGTGCTTAATAACACCCTATGCTTACCTCATTGTAGCACTTAGTACACTACATTATAATCATCTACTGTGAATTTGGTGAAGGGGATCGAAGGACTAATCTTATTCACCATTATGTCCCTAGTATCCAGGGCAATAATCAATAAATACTGTACTTAATAATAAACATGCATTAAATGAATTAAAACAACAAACAACAACAATAACAACAACAACAACAACAACAACAACAACAACAACAACAACAACAACAACAGCACAGTATAAGTTCCTTAACTTTTCAGGCCAAAGAGGCCTAGAAGGTTAAGAAGCAGAATCTAAAGTAAGTCAGGGTGAGCCAACAGATGCCTTCTGCCTACACATCTACATCTGTTTACGATATTTTTGAGGAGCCATACAGAAACACTTCACCACTTAGCTGACAGATTAACATTCTTAGCCTTCGCTTCTTAAAGCCATTTGCATGCTCTTATTCCTTACTGAGCCTCTTCATGGATGCTAATGAAAAGGCTCATTGACCATGCAAATAAAAATCCTGAGTCTTTAATCGTTCAGACACCATCTAATTGGTTAAAACTAGCCTAGATATTATTACAATATTATGGAAATCAGGAATAGTTAGAAATTGTATCAGAACTGGAAGGAAATAATTAGACTTTCTATAGTAGTAATTAAGCATCCTTTTCATATCCCTATATTTTTGAGGAATATGATAAATTGTAAACGAATTTCTAAATGGTCTTATTAAATAAAAACACGGAGCCAGAAATAGGGGTGAAAATCTGACAGAGATCAGAGAAATTAGGAGGAACCACCAGCTAACCTCGCCTCACCAACGCCACTGCTTTCAAAGAGTGATTTCCTGTCCTACCCAAGTTTTTATATCTTTCTATTCTGCTAATTCATTTCCTCTCTCCACCAAGCTACACCACTTCCTGTCTGTCTGCACAGACCTCCAGAACTCTATGGCTGATGCTGGGATTAAAGGCGTGTGCCACCACGCTTGGCTCTGTTCCCTAATGTGACCTTGAACTCACAGAGATCCAGCTGGATTAAGGTTGTGTGCTAACATTGCATGACTTCTGTGTTTACTACTAGCGGCTGACCTTTTTCCTCTGAAACTCAAATAAATTTTATTGGGGGACACAGATAAAATATCACCACAATAAATTCTCATCATTAAATTACCTACCCCAGTAGAATTTTCTCAGCATGCCATACAATTATTAGAATTTCTAGAGTTGCAAATACTTGGAAAACAACTCCTTACATGGTTTTGAATCTCTGACATCTGTCTCAGAACTTCGGCTAGAACTAATAGTTCTAACACATCAGAATAAACTAAGATGGAAGAAGTGAAATAAGAGTTATTGGTAAACTATTAATGACATTGTGATTAGAATCCAAGTCTCTTGGCTTAGAGATCATAGGTCTCCCTAATACTGAGGAGCAAGCAGCTATATTGAAAAAAGACTGGATGAACCGTTAGAGAACCTCAGGACATCTGGGCCTGTTGTCTCCTTCAGGCAAACAGTAGACAAATTACCTTTATAGCACTTCTCTAGTTGGGATGGCATGTTCAGCTTACTTTACCTAATTCTGTACTGCTTAAACCATTAATTAATGTTTACTTATTGATCTGAGACAGATCTGGCTGTGCTGTTCAAACTGATTCCAAACTCCTGGACTTGAATGATAGCCTCCAAAACAGCTGGTACAACAGAAATGTACCATCATGCCTGGCTATTGGTTACATGTAATTTTTTTTTTACAATTAATGTGTACTATTTTTTATAATTGTAAAAACCCTATGAGCAGGGGATATGGCTGTAGCTCAGTGGTGAACTGCTTGTCTAGCATGTGCAAGACCCTGGGTTCAATCCTCCACATTGTCAAAAAATAATCCAATGAAAATTTTTAAGCAACTTCAACTTTTATAAAAATTTGAATTTATTTTTTAGGTTTTTGTAAAAATATGTAATGTATGTTGAGTATATTCTGCCCACCATGCCCCCCTAATCTCCTTTCTCTTCCTTCTCTCCACTCCCGCTAGTCGTCTTTGGCCTCCTAGACATTTATTTTTATTTCCATATTATATGTATGTACATGATTTTATGTAGCAATATAAAATTTAGGAACTGCAAACAACAGAAAACAAACATATATTTGTCTTCTGAGACAAACAACTTAAGCTTTAACCTCTTCTATTCAGCTCAACTTAGTCTATGTATAACAAGAATTGGAGTTTGGTAGCTACGCCAGCTACAGAGTCTAGAATAATGTCTTACTAGATATTCTAAAAATTAGTTGTTATTAAAAAATGCTTGTTAGCCAAGTGTCAATGGTGATGCCCCATTGAGATCATTTACTGTGGGGCTAGTTCTATCAAAGAACATACAGCTTGAAAAGCTATTTTGGAGTATGACCAAGCTAAGGTATTTTGGCTTGCTTAATGTCTTATTTGATATAAAGCCACTTTCTAGAGTGTTCTGCTGTGGGCCCTTAAGCTGTTGGCAGCCACAAACAGCAGGCAACCTTGGGGATTCTACAACTGAAATCAACAATCCTCTTCAAGTCTACACACGGTAAACTTTCAAAGGCTTACATTTCATCTTGTGAATAAGACTCTGCAACTCTATCAGTTATCAGAATGATTTGAGTCTCTCTCATTTGACAGTAGCCCAGTGATGGATCACTGAAAAGCAATAACTATAATAGCAATTCCAGAATGAAGGCAATTTTGAATTCTAGCTAAAAATTGTATAGACAAAACATCTGCTTTCTTTGATGCCATAGCCTTTCATGTCCAGCTGTATCAATTTAATGGTAGCCATACACCATTACATTGTTATTTTAAGAAATAAAAAACAAAGGATACAAAAAAAAACAAAGGATACATTTCAATCTTTATTTATTTATTTATTCTTTTTACTCATTTATAATAGTAGAAAAGAATACTAACTTCTTTGATCAGTCCAAAAGTAAATATCAAATAAGAAAAATTTCCAAGAGGGATGGACACACACACACCTATATCTATATCTCTATCATATATACGTATACATATGCATTATAGATAGACAGACAGATAGATAGACAAAGATAGTCAACCAGATAGAGTGAGGAAGTGACATGGAAAATGTGCAGTTGTGATCAATGATTTGTTGTGATGCGGTAGGTCAGAATCTGAGGCTTAGAGTCTTCTACCCATGGTTCCTTTGGGAGATTCTATGGAATAACACAAATGAGAAGAAATAGCATTTTGCTGACATACAGCATCACTGCTGAATTTTAATGGTTGTCTATTGGAGTAATAACAATGCTTGAGAGAATGTAGTAATAGTATTTAGTAATTTTCAAAGTTTTTTTTTTTTTAAATCCATTGACACTTTGGATCAATGCAGTAACTGTAACTGCATGACTTAAGCCAGGTTCATTGTCCCAATTTTATAGACAAGAAAATGGAAGCTCAGAGGGATGTAAATTCTCCAAGATCTTAGGCAGGTAATATAGTGGGGATATCAGGACTGGAATCTATAGATTGTAACTTGGTCAAGTATCTTTCCTATTATGCCATCCTGTACTTTTCTTTCACTTATGAAGATAGGAATACCAGGGACAGATGGTTATGGGGAGATATTAATTGATTTGTTTTCATTGATTCCTGAGGTTGCTCTTATAGGAAGAGAACAAAATATTTTAAAAGTAGTATTTGTAAACTATGGAAAGTCCTTCATCATTCTTGATACACCTTATCTGATTTTAAGACCTCATGAGCCCCTGAATACATTCTATAGTTCATGTAGTTCCCTGCAAGAGATGGCTAAGCAAGTCACCCCCAGAGATTATGTCTTCAGAGAATGGACTTCATCAGAAAATATTGACACAGATTTCGGTATGTGTTGTGCCTCGGCAGACACTATGAAATGATCATGTTTTTCTTATAGAACAACAATGACCCCCAAACCTCAGCTACTCAGAAACTCTATAGAAAATTCTGGCCAACTCAAGAGACATGAATTTAATGTAGATATGTAGAACAGAGGCTGGCTCAGTACTGGCTGCTCATGCAGATGACCTGGGGTCAATTCCCAGCACCCACATGACATCTAATAACCATCGTGCAGTGCATGCCAGTTTCAGGGGACCTGACACCTCTTCTGCTCACCATGGGTACTGCACACACATGGTGCACAGACAGACACACATGCAGGAAATGCATCCGTACAAATAAAAATTTAAAACAAAAGAAATTCATTTTTAAGAGTTGTTATAACATTACAAGATTTACATTGGAGAGAAAATAACCTTATGTTTGTGACTGCTATTTGCAAATCAATGCCTTCACTTACAGAGTACTCAGATTTGAGAAACAGATTAATCCAAACCTTTTAAAATTGTAAGTTACAAATATTTGATACATCCTGGAGATAGATGTCTTTTTAAAAGAAACATTAATATTTATTATGTTAATTAATTTTACATGTATGTGTGTGCCTAAATGTAATATAGTACAGTACATGCATGGAAGTACCCTCAGAAGTCAGAAGAGGGCGTCAGATCACCTGAAATAGGAGTTGCATGTAGTTGTGAGCTGCCCAGTGTGGGAAATTTAACCTAGGTCCTCCATAAGAGTCACAAATGGTCCTAACTGTTGAGCCAGCTCTCCAGTCCCAACATTCATTCATTCATTCATCCATTTATTTATTTATTTATTTATTTATTTGTTTGTTTGTTTGTTTGTTTGTTTGTTTGTCTGTCTGTTTGTGTGTGTGTGCACGCATGTGCATGAACATGTGTGAAGGGAAGAGAACAAATTTCAGTTCCCTCCTCCTATCAAATGTTGGCAAAGAACATTGAACTCAGGTCATCAGGTTGGCAGCAAAGTGCCTTTACTCTTTGAGCCACCTTGATGGCCCTGCTTTTCTCTTGAAGGCAAGATAGACAATGGCTATGCTATGCTTCTAATTACCTAGTTTAAGAGACCAATGGACCAGGAAAGTCAGTGTCTTAGTTATGGTTTCTATTGCTGTAATAAAACATCATGACCAAAAGCGACTTGAAGAGAAAAGTATTTATTTCTTCTTACAACTCTCAGGTCACACTCCATCACTGAGGGAAGTCAGGACAGCTAGTCAGGTCAAGATCATGGAAGTAGGAACTGGAGCAGAGGCCATGAAAGAATGCTGCTTAGTGGCTTGCTCTTCATGGCTTGCTCAATGTGCTTGCTTACCAGCTCAGAAGTGGTACTGCCAGCAGTGAGCTAGGTCCTCCCACATCAATCACTAATCAATAGTATCTCACAGACTTGCCTACAGTCAATGTTATGGAAATATTTCCTCAGCTAAGATTCTCTTTTGGAGAGAAATGCTGTCAATCTTATATGAAAGTCTAGGAACCCAACACATTACCCTATATGTGCTTCACCTTTACCTATTGCCTATAAATCTATCAGCTCCTTTACCAAAATTTCTCTGTAAGTTTCTCTGAGGCCTTGTTCATGTTTTCACTCCTTTCAATTGTGTATAGAAAATTTATTAAATAACAGTAAAATAGCTTGGGAATTGAAGCAGTCTGAGGATATCTATGGGTTACAAAACTAAAACAAATTTAGAGCTGATGTTTTCTCTTTTTAGTGTCTGTGTATGCATGCATGAGTGTGTGTGTGTGTGTGTGTAAAAGCATGCACATGCTAAGATGCAAGTGGAGGTCAGAGAACAACTTGCAGGAGTAGGTTCTTTCCTTCTGCCATGTGGATCCTAGGGGTTGAACTCAGACTGTCATGCTTTCAGTAAGCACCTTTAGTTGTGGAGCCATCATGCTGGCCCTTATTCCTGTTTTTGATCTTTGAAAAATGTTTTCTTTTTGAAATAATTTCTTAACTATTTAAGGCAAATCACTTTTTCTTTGACACTTGTGAGGGAAACTTGAGATTGATAATCTAAATTTGTATTGTAACATATCAAATAACTATGGACTTAAAATTAATTACTGAGAGACTTACTTCTTTACTGGAAAGTTCTATATTTGTAAAACAGAGCCAGCTCATTATCTTGAGATAGTGATGTTGAATTGTATCTGTTTGGTTGTCTAAACAGTCATCTCAAATTTAACAGGCCTAACTAAATTCTTTTATGTTTTGGGCTTTTTAATTAAAAATACTAATATATATTCACTGTACATGGTGATTAGTTTCAGAAAGACAAGTTTTTAAAGTATGTACTTTGACTATATTTATCACTGATACCCTCCCTCTTCTACCCGCCCCCTTCTCTCCCACTAGTCTAATTTCTAAATTGTTAACTCATCCCCTACACACCTCTAAACATCTCCTCCTTTTTTCCTCCACCTCAAAAATAACAATTCTAGTCATTTTGTTCTTTATACCCCAAACTCTTGAGGTCATTCTTGGTTCTTCTCTGTCTTTCATATCCTTTAATAAATTTCAAAATCCTATCAGTTATTCCTTCAAAATCCTTCTAGAATCATATCACTTCTTACCACCTATACTGCTTCCACCCTATTCTAAGGCATTATCATCTCTTGCCTGGATATTGCCGCCTTTGGGTTTCCCTCCTCGCGTTCTTTCTAAATCATTTTCAATAGAGAAGTCAGAAGGAGTCTGTGAAAATCTAAGTCAAATCTTGTCATTCCTTTATTCAAACTCATCCATCAGTCCCCCATTCCATGCAGAATAAGAAACCAGGACCTTTCCCTTGGCTCACAAGGCTATAAAGGCTGTGGAGTGAGTTTTAATGTCTGCCTTATTTCCTTTTTTTCACTCACTCCGATCCTAATCCCACTGATCTTCCTGAAACACACTATGCATTCTCTGAAACACACCAAGTACTCTCTGTTGCAGAGTTTTTGTTTGTTTGTTTTGTTTTTCTGCTTGCTTTTCCCCCTCAGAAATCTCCCTGGCTCACCTTCATTTCACTCGGGTCTCTTCTCACCTGCTCCCTCACCACAGAGACCCCCTTGATCACCGTATAGTATACTCCATTACCCTCACTCCCTGTTTCATTGCTCTATTTTTCTTCATAGCACTTATCACCACAAACTTTGATTTCTGTTTATCTCTGCTATTGAAGTAAAGCCCCCATGGGGAACAAGAAATACTCATTGAAGTCTGTCATGTACCAAGTCCTTTTCTAGGCAGTAAGAATCTAAACATTAACCAAACAAACATAGATATTCTTATAGTGCTTCTATCCTACAGTGATATAAATTGGCTATATTTACTCAGTAAATATTTGAAGGATGTGTTGGATAAATACAGTACATACTTGGCAGAATAACAAGAATGGCTTTCAAAAAGAAGATTTGGATTGGCTTATCACCTTTTAACTCATTGAGACACACATCACATCTAAAGAAATGGTTCTATAGCCTCTTAGGTGAAAGGTTAAATATCTTAGACAATTCCATGATCCCCAGGTACTCTTTATCCTTAACTCTAAGGCAGTACTAGCCCCATTTCTTCAATTGCTTCCACTTTCTGGAACTGCTTCAATCATTGGCCGCTACTCACATTGACAAATGTCAGCTTAAAAATCTCATTTTCATCTTTATAAAATCATATTGCTTTGTAACCCCCTACAGACACATATCATCAGCAGATGTAGCCAGACACACTGTCTTTGAATCCAGATGGCTTTTCAACAGCCCAGAGCTATGTTTCCTATAAACCTCTGTGCCAAAGGGGTAGTGTTCTGTCAATTGACACAGTAACATTGAAATACAGTGATTCAAAGACCCTGCCCAGGAGCTACCTCAACATTTTGTCATCCCACTGTATGTACTACTAGTTAACTCAAAGCTACTACACCCATAATGGCAACGGTTTTCATCGGTAAATCACTGCCTAGCTGAAGGGACAGTAAACACTATCAAGTTACATTACAACACCAACAGTGAGACAAATATTAGACGAGATTCTAGGGTTATAGAAAGGGAAATGGATCCTTGTCCTCAAGGAACTTACAGAGTAATGCTACATGCTTTGGTTTAGAGTTGGACATAGCAATAGATACCAAAATTGTTATAATTATCATTGGAAATAACATATCATATAAATGCCAGATTGGCAAAACACCATCAGTTCCAAAAATAGTATCAAATTATCTTGGTGGAGATGGCAGATATGGTATGTCCTCAGGACAGAGGAAGTCCTTATGGAGAGTGATCTTGAGGGACATAAATGTCCCTGAAGGTATTTGGAGTTAAAGGATGAAGGATCCTTCTATTGTTAGTTCTATGTAAAGGCTTGATTAGCAGGTTAGGCTGGAGAAACCAGTGATATTTGGATAATACATGAGATACAAAGAGTATTTTTATTAACATTTCATAAGTCAGAGTGATAAAGGATCACTCTAGTACACTTACCATCTGCCCCCTCACCACTTTTGCTTCTTTTATTGCGGCGAACACGCCTACTTTCCTCTTCAGAATATGCCTTTTCATCAGGAAAGAAGAAATTCAGGAGGGCCATCTGTGAAATTAACAAGTAGATGTGTCAAAAGTTGACCCCAGTTAGCTACATCCAACATAAGAAACCAACTAGCTGGCTTTCAATAGGTAGTCCTTCTTTACCATAAATTCAATATATCTAAAGTCTGAGCCTATCTTTCCTTCCACTTTTCAAATGACTTTAATCATGGAATCATTACTATTCTAATCATGTAGGCATGAAATTTTGGTTAATCTCTGTAGCCTCTCTATTCTGCTCTGAGTAGCTCTGAGAAATGCCTTAGGTTACATTTATCCATAAACTTCTGGGGTTTGTCACAAATTTCTAATTTTCCTCCCACATTACTTGATGGCTATCCAGAACTAGCCTTGGATTTTCTATTACCCTTTGGACTTCATTATCATATACATCTGATCTGGCCATATTCTTACTTATGCTCTGCCTTTGTTTCTAGAGTGGGGAGCACCCAATCCTGAGGTGCCATGTATGTCAACTCTCTTATGGGAGTTAAGTCATGATAAAGTGTGCACTAATTCTCTGCCTTTCCCAAACTCCATCAAAATGTGGTCTATAAGACTCATTTCAGTGAAATACAACAGTTGATTATTTTTCTGATTCTGTTTGTTAGGTTTGAAGGAAAACCTTAACTTGATAGCACTCTATTAGTAAGTTTTTATACAATAATGTATCTGAAAAAAATAAGTCTTGTATTAAAAGGTACTCACTCTAATATTTGGTCCTCTGATGTCTTATAATCATTGCTTATAGTAATATAATATGTTTTGTATGTGAATTGGTCTGGCTTCACTAATGATAATCATAGCTTAACTATATACTTGAAGTAAAAAGATGTGCACAAGGTAAACAATGGACAGAGTTTTAGACTCAAGTGATTCTAAACCCAACTCTATCATTGCTAGCTGTGTAACCTTGGGCAAAGTTCTTAAGCTTCAATTTCCTCATTTGAAAATAGGGATGATAATAGCACTTCACTCACAAAGCAGTTGTAGGGTCATCACAGTACCCATCTCATATAATACAAGCCCATTGTCAACAATACAAATGTTAGATACTGCTATTTTAAATACATTAATTACTTTGAAACTTAAAATGAATGCATTTTCATTCTACTGTCAGCTGGAAAAATAGCAATCCCAGAGTCTTCATGTCTGGTGCATTTATTAGTTAAAAAATCGGTTGGACTCAAGAAAACCCTAGCAGTCTATACAAAATGTCTTCAAATACCTATGATTTATTGTTTATATTAAACAATTATATCCAGTATCCTTAAGTCACAGTCATCTAGGAGGATACATTCATTGATTAAATATCAAACAATAAATGAATGTATATAGTCTGTAGATTATTAATCACATCACATTTAAAAGCATTTAGGTTGATCCACTTGAAATGGCCATTTTCCAGAGAGTCCCCAGACTCTGCTAAAACAATACAGGCTATTGCTACTGCTCTTGGTTACCTACCAGAACTTAATGGTTAAGATCCTATTGCTGAACACACCACACACTTAGGTTAGAGGACACAGAGAACTCAAGCTGGAAATGGGTTAGAAGCATCCTCCCTGCTGGCTAGCATTCAAAGTACTGGAAGGTGCTACGTAGGCTGTTTAGGGAGAAAAATCATCATCAGTGGTCTTTGCTGCCCTGCATGCAGCAAAACTGACCATTCAGACAAGATGCAATAGTTGAGGGCAACCAACTGTGTTTTGCTTGGATTTGAGGCTTGCCCCACAGGAGGAAATGCATACCTGGTACTGGAAACCTGGTCAAAAGCCCATGGTTGGGGAAGTCCCAGGCCCAAAGGGGAAGCTTACTATTTTTTTTTTTTTTTGCTAAATGAACGATCAGTCAAATTGCCTTCTAAGTTTATATATTTCTATCTATAGACTAGTGGTGATCTCAGCCTTTAGAGCTTTGTTTCAGTAGGTAGCAGTTAAAGTGCAGAAAAAAGTGACTGTTGAGTGCTCATTCCTAAATGAGACTCTATATTACTCACTCCAAGGCTCAGAGAACATCTTGGAAGAGGGGTCAGAAAGAATGTAAGAGCTAGAAGATGGGGAAGAGTATTGTGAAATATTGTCTTCTGTATATGACACAGTCATTGTATTATGAACATATAGTAGCTATGGTTACCTATACAAGATTAAGTCCTTCAATATTCCATTATGTATGGGGAAAGGGCTCATGAGGTTCCAACCCCCTCCCTGAGGAACCACTGGCAGTTAATGGCTGTTGGGAGAGGGAGAGTCTTTTTCTTCAGTAGTATGGCCTCTGGTAAGTTACCATGGTCCAGTAAATCAACTCCAATTAAACTCAGTGCATCACAAAATAGACATGAAAGTATGAGGGGCACTAGTTGGGAGGAAGAATGAGGTCATCACGAGTGGGGCTAAGAGAGGATAAGGGAAAGAGAATATGATCACATGTAAGAAATTGTCAAAAATAAAAAAGTAAACACATGGATACACACAGATTTTTGTATGTAAAATAACTGGGGCTTGGGATATAGCTCAGTTGGTAAAGTGTCATGAAAATATAAGGACCTAGGCCCCACATAAAATAGCCAAGTGCAATTGTACACACTTGTAATTCCAGTACTGGTGAGTTTCCACATGCACACACTCACACATTCACACATGCACCTATATACACACATGCACCCACAAGAGCATACAGATACACAGACATACAGACATGCAGACACACACACACAAACATGGTTGAATATCAGCAATTTCACATGGTTTAACTGATTAGTATTTTGGAGTCACTTGACTGGAATATAAAATGTAGTTTCCTATAGAATTGACATAAATCTGGCTAGGCCCACAGAAATGTCACTTAAACCACCATATAAATAAGCTAATACAACACTAATAATATGAAATCAAACTGGCATTTAAAATAAAATCTCAATAATGCCCAGTGTGGTGGCTAGTATTTGTAATCCCAGCATGCTGGAGGCCGAGGCAGAAGATCATAAACTCAAGGTCAGGCTATGCTACTTAATAAACTTGGTCTGGAAAACAAATATAGACAAAATGAAGACTCAAACCAAACCCCGAAACCAGAAAGACTGACAATAATCTTGGGATAGAACAAGCATTTTTTTTTTTAAAATAACTTTGAATACTGGAACTTGGGCTGTTATGGATAGAATTTAGTTTTACTTTTTACTTCAAGGCCTGCAGAATACGTGGAGGCCTATTTGCTTGTACACCAAATGACCTCAGTCTACTACAATCCTGAGGGGTTTTTGTTACTATAATTACATTACAGACGACTATATGCTTTGTTAAAAAGGAGCTTAAGATTGTCTGGGGGCAAAAGAGGAAGCACCTAGTATAGATTGCTAAGAAATGAGGCTTCTTAGAGGAGATGTTAACGTTCCAAGTCTCGAATGATGTCAAGGATTTAGTGATGAATGGGAAATGGAAAGAAAAGGAATTCCAGATGAAAGGAGTATTGTGTTTAAAATCTCAGAGGAAAGGGAGAATACCATTTCAAAAACTACAAGTAATTAGAATAAGTGATAGGAGGTGGAGAGGAATGGTGACAAATGAAGTATTATGGAATCAGATCATGTTAAGAAATTTATGCTGGATCAACAGCAGGGGGTCATGTGAAGGATTTTTTTTCCATTCCCAATATTTTTCACCTTGTGGAAATTGGAGATATATTTTTACCTATAATAAAAATGCTATTTTAAATCAAGAGATTTGATAAATGTACACATCTTTGTACATTTGTATAAGTTTGTACAACCTCTATCCAGCTCAAGATACAGAACATTTCCATGACTAGACAAGTTCCCATTACATCCCTTCCATTCATTCTCTAGTATCTTCTGCCCCAAGTCAATAGCAGTTCTGACTTTTGGCATCACAGTTTGGTTTCTCCCATCCTAGACTAAAGTCTCATAGATGAGTGAGCATAACTTTTCATTCACTATGCCTATGACATTAATTTCCTGTTGCTATATGTGTAAGCATTCCATTACCTCTGCGTAATTAGTAGCATGACCCTTGCTGTTGAGTCACATAATTTCCTTAACATTTTATTGGAAGACTGTCCCTTAAAATTTTTGTTTTAAAGTTTTATCTTTGATGACTTCACACATGTATACAATGTATTTTCATTATATTTACCCCATTCCTTTCTTTTATCTTCTCCCCATTCCCTCTGAAACTCTTCTTTCCAACATGCCCCCTTTCTAGTGTCATGCCTTTCTTTTTCTTATTTCTTTTTCTAACTCTTTTGAGGTTCATCAGGGTTGTTTGCATGTGCGTGGGTATGGTATTACTAATGAAGCCTGGGCTTCTTACCAGTGGCTAACCCCCTGAAGAAAAACGGCTCCTCCAGCAGCCATTAACTGCTAATAGCTCCTAAAGGCATCATGTGCCCCTCCTTCATCCATGCTGGAATGTTAATGGGTCCAGTGTTGCACAGGTCCTATGTAGGTAACTGCAGATGCTATGAGTATGGTACATGCATGTCCTGTCTAGAAAACAGTGTTTCCCAGAACTCTGCCTCTTATGTTCTTTCACCCCCTCTTTCCAAGATGTTCTCTGAGCTTCCAGCGTGGGGGCTATCACTCTTTCCTAAGTGAACCCTCCTATTGATGTACACCTGGGTTATTTCTTGTTCTGGCTATAATAAAGAAAGCTGATGCGAACATTTCCGTGTAAGTTTTGTGTGGATATGTCTCCATTTTTCTTGGAAAGAACGTAAGAATGGAACCTCTGGGTTATATGATGTGTCAAACTGCTTTCTAGAGTGATTGCAGCATTTTATGTGCCCACCAACAATGTATGTGAATCTCAGTATTCTTCATCTTCACCAACATTTGGTAATGTCAGTAATTTTTATTGTATTCATTCTAGTAGATATAAAACAGTATTTCATTGTGGTTGTTTTTTGAGTTATTATTTTCTGTCACCTTGTTGTCAACTACCAGATTTCAAGTCACCCACCTACGACATATTCTTTAGATCCTTCAAGTTTGCTGCTACAGGCTTGACATCTAATTAAAACACCAATTAAGCTCATATAAAGATAATAAACAGGAAGCAAATGTAGTTTTGAATGGTGCTTTCAGTAAAATACACATTGACTGGATTAGAGACCATTTCTTTACTGCTTGAATTGTGGTTGTCACATGAAGGGTAGGTTATTACAATATGATTGTATTCCTCATGAGCACAACTTCTGTGTGAGGTCTGCCATGGAATTTTGTGTGTTTTTCTAACCTGGTGGTAGTAGAAAGAGAAGTTGTTCGCATGTTAACTGTTCCAAAGGGTCTGGTGACAGCTTACAAGAATTCAAGCTTCCAGAACAGGAGCGCTGGGGGAGAAGCAAACTTATGCAGACAACAGAAACAATTCCAGTTTCCACGGGCATAGAAGTATCTCAAAGTCCCTCAAGAGGAGCTTTGATGGTACAGGATATTCATAAGTCAAGTGTTCATTAGAAAGGGACAGCTTGAATATGAAAATTATTTGAATAGGTTATATTTTCTCAGACACTAGAAGAAAATAACACAAAACACTTTTTAATCAAAATGATTCCCTATTCACAGTGCCCTATTTGAGTCTCAATTAGAGGCAGGAGGGAAAATTATACTCTATATAGCAGAACGGTAAAGACAAAAAAACTCAGTAGCTTCTCATACAAGAAGTTTGAATTCTAGCTTTAGTTTTGCATTCATTAGCATGGCCTCCAAAGGCATGTTGTAGAATATAAACAAAATAGCCTTCTCTTTCAGAATATTGCTTTCCTATTGCACAAGGAGAAAGCACCAGGAATGTTGGCCACAGTCAGGCATTTTGCTCAAGGGGAAGAAAATCTAATTCTTTACACTTTATTATGTGATTACATTCTTGTTTTTTATGGTAAAATTACATGGTAAACAGCACCTGCAGATTACAGGGATCACAGCTAGAAACAATTTGTTAACAGTGAGACACAAGGGATACATACATTATTGTTAGTGACTCTCCAGATATTACTACTATAAACATTTTTTCTAATATCAAAACCCACAAATTTATTGAATACATTTCACATGGCATAGAATGAATTTAATTTAATTCATTTTCTAGTTTATCACTAACATATTGGATTGTACTAGATGATTCACAGGAAATGACTCACAAGCCTTTTGAGGGAAGGAGCCCATCTCATCCATTTTTGTATAACTAGTGCATAGCCCTTATCCTAGCACACAGTAGGCCCCCTCATAAATATCTCTCTGTTAAGAGAATAATTGAAGTATCTTAGCCTATTTATGCTGCTATAACTAAGCACTTGAACCTGAATAATTTATAAAGCACAGAACTTCATTTTTCTCATAGTTCTGTAAGCTGAAAAGACAAAATTAAGGTTCAGATGACTGGTGAGGGCTGCACTCTATTTCCATGATGGTGCCTTATCAATACATCCTCCAGAAGGAAAGAATGCTGTGTGGTGGAAAGTAGAAAGCAGAATGGAAGAACAGACTGTTTCATGAAGACTCTTTTATAGGGCCTTAATCCCATTCATAAGGAAGGAACTCTCATGACCTAATTTAATCTTAGAGCCCCCCACCTGATGATGTCATTTTATTAGCAATACTTGAATTTTAGGGAGTCCACATTCAAAGTGGAGAACAACTCATTTGTTGAACCCACAGTATGGTTTCATTCTAGTTGGGACTGTTTTGATGACCAACCATGAAGAGACAGGCTACTTCCTATATGATTAATAGGAATCAAATCAATGGGATCCTAAAACTGAGAGACCCTGTAAGTTTAAAACCCTGATATACATCAGAATCACTCCATATGAATACTAAAGTGCGGAATCCCAGGACTCCCAAATTTAGATCGAGTAGGCCTGAGGTGAAACCCTAGAATCTGACCTGAATTTGCTCTTTAGGGGATTTTCACATACATAATCTTTGAGTCACACTTCAAGAAACTTCTGTATTGTTCATTCTGTAAGTAGTTTATAACCTAGACTGAAAAGGCTATGTTCGTTTTCTTTTCCTTAGTAAGCCAGGGTTCCTGAACAGCTAGTGTTCCACACCTTTTCTTCTGTCAATCTTAATATGGTTATAAAAAGTCAATACCTAATTTCTCGAAACAGGAGACATGTACATACCAGGCTTTCTAAAATTAGCACATCATTTACTTAAAAATTTTTCTCTTTCAATATTCTGGAGTTAATTTACTTAATATATTTTTTCTTATTGCAGCCAACATCATCTCACCATCACTATCATGTATCAATAATCAGCTAGGACCTTCTGAAACATTAAAGTGATTTATGCTCTGAGGGCCTGAAGAGAAGACTCAGTGGCTAAGAGTACTTGCTTTTCTTACTGAAGACTGAGTTCGGTTGCCAGTACAATTTCAGGGAGTTCACAACTGCCCATAACTCCACTTTCAGGGGATCCATTGTCCTCTTTGAGACTCCACAAGGCATGCAAACAAAATAAACATTTAAAAATAAAATAATTTATGCTCTGAAATGTCAGTCTTTTCTTCTTGAGGTGCTAGGGATTGAACAGGGCTTTGTACATGCTAGGCAATCACTCTACTACTGAGCTATGTCCTAAATACTTAACAAAATCTTGAAGTGCTTCATAGCAAGATAGGAGTATCCCTGCAGTAATTAGTGAAGCAGCATTGTCCAATGAGCTTGGTAAACACATTATAGATATAAAATGAATCAAAATGTGTCAGTGAACACTCTTTTAATCTTATTAAGAACCCTTAACATGCTGTGATTATAAACAGTAAGTCTGGAGAGAGTCAAGCAGAGTGTTGTCTTTGGAATAAACATTGAATACTTAGCACATAGAAGGTACTGAACTAGACAGTATTTTCAACATACATAGACAAAATGCAAATAACACAGTTTCTTTGTAGTGCAATGATAGCAGTTCATGAAAGGAGACAGAAAAGTTTCTAACTCAGTGGTAAGAAGAAAGGCAGAGTATGTGCTGATTGCTGAAAAGAGTGCCAGTGTGCAGTGTGCCAGTTTCTGGGAGTAAGCAAACAAGAACATTCAACATTGATCAAAGCATCATCTACAGGATATAGCACCAGCAGGGTCGGGGTGGCAGTTGTAGCAGTAAGCCTACACACCAAATGAAATTGGCTCCTTGGATATCTCTGATGTGGATGCTTGGTTTACAATCCATGCTATAGATACGTTGGAAGATGTATGAAATTTTGTAGTGAAGCTAAACATGGAAGCTAAACACAACGAACATTTTACATCACATATAGAGCTCAAAGCAGTCTCTGAATACTGCTTCCTGGGCAGTCTGACTGAAAAATCATCACTTTCAAACAATACAAGTTACTGCAAAATAGAAAATTTTAGAAAGAACAGTATTTCTGCTTAGGAAGATTATCCTAGTGTGGTATCAGTGTCAAATTGCATAACCAACCAGCTCAATGCTTAGCTTTTTCTTACCCAGTTTTGGCTTGTACAAGTTACCTAATCTCTATCAAATAATGCCTCATATATCTTAATATAAATTTTATTCTCCTTACAGGCAGTAAGCACCTCAAAGAAGATTCAGAATGTGTTCAGACTTGTCCTTAGGATAAGTATGAAATCTGTTTAGGATGCGTATCAAGGGGAAAGGTGAGCTATTATAAACATATTACTACTAATGAGAGAAGGAGAAATGCACCCTCCTTCAGCTTTCCATGTCCTATATTCAGCTCTATTTCTAATATCCAGAACAGAGGTGGAAAAAGACAAGCTTCTTGAATTGATTTGTATTAATGGGCAATACAAGCATGTCCAGCTTTTATATGACTTTGAAATTCATAACCATCACAGATGTCACATTTTACCTCATTGATCTATTTTATTGTTAGAGTCAGAAGCATACTTAATGTGAAATGGCAAGAGAGGACCACCACTACTGAGATTTTGGAAGTCAGCTGGCCTATCAACATTCAAACTATGTTCATTGGTGACATATGTGGAGATGCAATGACAGAAGGATACCCAAGCATCTTTGGTATGGCGAGCTTTATAGCATAACCACAAGCCAGGCAGAACATAAGACATATTGTAAAGGATGCACTAAAGCATAGCTTCAAATAACACAGCATAGCTGTGGGCTGCCGGGGAAAATAGCAGCAGGGACCAGCTAGGAATACAACAATATGGAATTTGGAAAGTTTTTGGAGAAAGGCTTTCAGCTGACCACAAGTTGAACACAGAAATACAGGCAGTGACAGGCTGTACAAATAGCAGCTGCAGGCATAAATCAAAAAGCAGTTTGTATATATGTCATATCGAGAGGACTTTTGGTTGAAGATTTAGTCTTTTTTCTCTTTAAGTATGGGTGAAATCAGAAGTGACTTATTTAATTAAGAGGAAGATAACGATATATATTGGATGTCACTTCCTTCCCTTAGGAATTGTCTGCTAATTTAATTTGTAATTCCTCATACTTGTAAAGATCAAAGCACTTTGGAATATTAAAAGACAAAGAAGCACCTCCATTTGTATTACCTGGAAATCACTAGATATTATCATTTGTGAGTAGGACCAGATTATAAATCAGCTGCACTCTGGATAAAAAAAATTCAAATGCATCTTTTGGATTTCGAATTATTTAAAGGCTACTGAAATTTCTATAACTGTGTTATAGTTTACCTTCATAAAGCTGGACTAATTTAGGCTAGAGTGGTAAGGTGACCAAAAGGAGATTGCTTGTGTAATCTACTTATTTTAAACTAGGGCTTTTCCACCTCTTCAAAATTTCTTTGTCATCAGCACTCTACAAAATCTGTTTTGTTCCTCATGGACACCTAGGCCATGTAAGCTATCTAAATAAAAAAAAATTTTTGGCTATGATATTCAAGATCAAGCATGGAAGAAGGGTAGAAGTGAGGTATCCAGTCACTGGAAACTGGTAATCATGAGAACTTTCCAGCTAGGACTAGGTAAGAGCAAAATTAAGAAACAGATGACTCTTGGTTCTGAGATGAAAAAAAATGTTTCGAATATCCTGGAAAAATTAAGCAGTGGAGAGGATTTTAGGAAGACATGAATCACATTCTGTTTATGTTGATGCTAAAGTAAGTTGTAAACTAGTTTTAATCCAAAATGGCCCTTTAAAATAAGAATATAGAAAATAAATATCAAGAACCATGGTTCTGCAGACCTTCAATCCAAGTACTTGAAAGGCTAGGCTAGGAGGATCACGAGGGTGAGAAATCTCATAGACAAGTTGGTAAGTTCGAAGAGAAAGGTTAGGCAGGATAAGAGAAGAGTCTGAGATACAAATATCTTTAGGACAGGCAGGTTAATCACTGATGATATGATCAGGAGAGATTCAGCCTAATAATAACTAATAACAGCATGAAACAAGCCTAAGGATTAGAAGAAATAGTAAAAGACCTGGGACTTGAATTCAGAATTTTAAATACTGTAAAACCAAAAGCACCAGGGCCATAAAAGGATTGGCAAGAAAATTGCAAGGCTGGAAAGAAAGATCATTTCACTGTGAGATTAGACAAATCCAAAGTTGCAATTCAGTTCTCAGTTAATTTGGCATTTTCCTTTCCCTTCTGTCCAAGTGGGCCTGGCTCCCTGGTGAGGTAAATACCAAATAACTGGTTATGTGACATAATGGCAGGCCAATATTGTTCCAGTAGCTGTGTAATGGACAAAAAGAAGAAAAATTCAATATGGCTGTTGAGTAGAATCCAGTTGTAGAGTGTGACTATGGAAAAATCTGTTTTTCTTCAGAGGAAAACTCCTGCCTTTCATTTGTGACCTTCCCACTGAGTAAAGAAAGACTGTTGCTGAGTACTGTCTCATAAGCCTTTTCTATAGTATCTCAACAGAGATATCCACTTAAAAAGAAATTAGGGTGAAATATAAGCAAATGAAGTACAGCAAAACAGCATTTTCATTAGAGTTAATTTTATGTATATTCTTTGTTTGGCTGTTAGTGTTAGCAAGAAAGCTATCTTTCCATGGAACAATGGAGAATTATATTTCATCGCTGTCTACTAATCTCTCTCAGAGAACTTTTACCCTAATGAATCTTCTATATTCTACTAATGGGTAAACAGTGTAGATTTGTCCAGCTTATATCTAATTGCCCCTAATTAAAAATATTTCCAAAAGAATCATCAGAAAACTAATAAACTTTAAAATTTAACAAGGTTATAGACATCTAGATCAAGGTAGCTGACTAACCAAACCATGTTAGCACCACTGCCTCCCAAGACTCCATTAAAATGATATTAAACAAAAAAGATATAAACAGAATAAACAAAGAAGATATAAATAGAGTAATGCAGGATATCAGCAGAAAAGAGATTTCAATACGTTTTTGAAAGACAGAAACTGGATAGAATGCTGAGTAAGAAAGATAGAGTCATAAAGAGAACGCATCAGAGGGAGCTTCGAGCTTGGGAAGACACAGATCTACCCAAACTGACACTGGAGTAGAAGAGGGGGAAGTGCTGGGAATATAGTGCGTCATGGAGCACTTAGGCCTTGAGTTTGATTCCAAGTACCACAGAAGGGGTGTGCTTGTGAATAAGCACATCTTTTCCCATGTAGAGAGTCTCTAGTAATCACGTATTTAGTCCCAAGTGTTCCCCTCTAAATCAGAAAGCTTTTTCTAAAGAGATTAAATTAATTGTGAAAGAATTGAGATAGACAGTATGAATACTACTGTTCCAGAGCAAAGACTTCTACATTATGAATTTTATAGGTCCCCAAGCATAATAACTACACAGATGGATGTGGCTTATTGTCTTGCAGGCTTCATATGTAGAGTATGCTAGGCACTTCCCTCAACCCCTAGATATATTATAACATTTCAGAAAATCAAAAGATAAAGTCCCTAAAAGCTTTCAGAAAGGAAAAACACCAACAGTTAAATGGATAAGATTTTGAATGAATTGAACATCTTACCAGAAAAATGATTTTTAAGAGAACACAATGAAGAAATACCTTCAAAGATCTGAAGGAAAATTATTTTGAAAATGTAATTTGTCTCCTAACTATAAATTGAGTCTGACACAAAAGAAAAACATTTTTAGTTTACAAATAACTCAAACTTCATATTTTACACTCTATCCCTAAAAAGTTATTTAGGGATGTATTCCAGAAAAAATGTAAGAGTAAACAAAGATTGACACATATATTAGATTCTGGAAACAATGGACACAAAACCAGAGACTAATGCAAGTAAGCCCAAGGTGATGTTGCACAGCAGGCCTGATGAACACAGCATTCAAATCGAAGCAAATAAGACTCTAAAAAGGAAGGGATCTGTTGTCATTTCCCCTCTGTTGCTGTGACAATACACTCTGATCAAAAGCAACTTGGAAAGGAAAGGATTCATCTCATCTTACATTTCCAGATCACAGTCTACCACTGAAGGAAGCTAGGGCAGGGATACAAGGCAGGAACTGAAGGCAGAACTGCTTGTTACTCCACACAAGATCACCTTTGACTAGGAAACTCACAGCTGAGAAATCTCAGCAGAAAACATGGAGGTTGCTTTCTTACAGAGCCCAGTACTACCTCCCCAGGAATAGTGCCATCTGAAGTATGCTGGACCCTCCTGCATCGATTAATGGTCAAGACAAGACCCCAAAGACATGCCCAGAGATTAATATGATCTAGGAAATTCCTCAATCAAGGCTCTCCTCTTAGATGACATGAGGCTATGTCAACTTGACAATTACAGCTAACTAGGATAGCACCCACACAAAACAGGGACTGAGGGGCTCATAATTAAATTCATCACAAAGAAATTAGAGAAACTTATGGGTGTCATAGACAATAAAATAAAAGGGAATCAGAAAAATTTAAAAGCCATAGTTGCTATTTTAAAACTCAACAGGAGAGAAAATTTGTATTAAAATTATTTAAATTTTTCAAACTACTTTAATAGCTAACATTAGTATAAATATTTATTGATTTTCAACCTAAAGCACTAACCAAAATATTAAAGCATAGGCTCCTTAGCTATAGAGATAGTTATAGATGTGGAACCAAACATAAATGCTATCCCCTTGGCAGTTGCTATCCCCTTGGCAGTATATAAAATAAAAGTACAAACAAAAGGAGTTGATAGGCTGAAGGGGTTAGAGACAAAGAGCGGACCAGGGAACTTCATGGCCTCTTCTTAGTTAAGAGATACTGTCCATAGTTTAAGGAACAAGAATGGTCTAAGTATGTTCCTCAGACAAATAAATGAATTCAAGAAAATAGTAACTACATTGAGATACCATAGAGGACCAGTGATCTAAAGCCTCATTTGTTATATCAAGAAGTTAATAACATCTAAAATATAGAAATCAAGAAATAGCAGAATACGTGGGAACAATTGCCAGAGGAACTAAACAGAAATAGCTAACAGAGTGAAAGTAATAATGTCAGAGGATTAAAAGTGGAATGGTGCATTACATGCATTATAAGCTGTTATGTACATAGTTCATACTTTTTAAAACCACATGCATGCATTACTTCATAAGACATAGAAGTAATCCCAAGGCTATTTCAAAATCAACCAGGAACCTTGAAACAGAAATCTAAATTCAAACCGGCCTCTGAGAAATTTCACCTGAAAAGAGTCTTGGCAAGGGGCCATCTATGCATATCTCCCTGTCATCTAACTTGCTTCTTTCCCTCAACCCCTGTTTTAAAGCCTATGCCCATTCTCTCAAACCACTGAAACTTAACATAAATTATGGATACTGTTATGACCAGCATTATTTTCATCCACAGAGGTTATTTTATGATCTTTTACACATATAAAAATCTGGAGATATTTTAGTGTAAAACTTGCTAAATTTTGGCATACTATTATCATAATCAAAATAATGATGATGTTCAACAGGCCCAAAGTCTCTTCATGCTCTTTAAATATTTGTTTTGCATGTTGTAGTGTGTGTGTGTGTGTGTGTGTGTGTGTGTAGGCTCAAGGAGTCTCCCTTGATAGCACTCTTACTCATTGAGGCGGGATTCCACAATTGAACTCACAGCTCACCAAAACAACCTGTCTACCTAGACAGCTTGCTCCAGGTATCCCTTCCCTCTTCCTTGCAAGGGCTAGAATTCTAGGTGGGCTGCCATGCATTTACGTGGGTGCTGAAGATCTACATTTCAGTCCTCACACTTGTGTAGCAGGCACTCATCCACTGAGCCATTTCCCCAGTCCCTTCACGTTCTTTGTAGTCCTTTCCACTCAGTCAGGTCTCTGATACTTTCTGCATCGCCAAGTATCTACGGATCTGCTTTTTGTCACTATAGGTTTTATGATCTAGAACTGTATAGAAATAGAACCATAAAATACGTACTCTACTTTTTCGTCTGACTTCTCTTATTTAGCATAATTATTTTGAGATCTGTCTATGCTATAATTTGTCAGTAGTTGACTCCTTTCTATTTATGTGATAGGGGGACAGAGTAGGGGTGAGAGCTCTCCACCTTGCTTAATTGAGACAAGAGTCTCTTACCAGATATAGAGCTCACAGTTGTAATTAGATTGGCTGGCCAGCAAGCACTAGAAGTCTGGTCCTCACTCTCTCAAGAGCTGAAATTATAACTTACATACACCTACATATTTTTTGAGAATTTCATACATGCATATAATGTGTTTTGATCAAATACACCCCCATTCACTCTCTTCCAATTCCTACACTATCTCCCATACCATATTTCCCTCCCAACTTCATGTCCTGTCTTTTTAAAAATCCCACTGAGTCCATTTAATGTTGCCCGTATGTGCATGGGTATAGGACCATCTATTGGAGCATGGGTAGTTTCTTAGGGGCCACATCCCTTAAGAAAACTGTCTCCTCCTCTCCCGGCAGACAATTGTCAAGAATTCCTCAAGTTGGGGTGTGACTTCATGATCCCTTCTCCCATCCATGCTGGAATTTTGTGTGACTTGATCCTGTATATGTCTTAAGCAAGCAGTCACAGCCACTATATAGTTCATGCATGAAATTGTGTTGTCATGTTCAAAAAATATTGTTTCACTGCAGGCACCCACAACCTCGACTCTTACTATACTTATGTTTTCTCTTTCACAATAATCTCTGAGCTTTGGGGTAGGGATGTGAGATAGATGTCCCACTTAGAATCGAGAATCCTGAAATCTCTTATTCTCTGCACACTGATCAGTTGTTATTCTCTGTATTAACTGCCATCTGCTGAAAGAAGCTTCTCTGATAAGGGTTGGAAGAGCACTAATCTCTGCGTATAAAGATAAGAACTTAGGGGGCAGTTTAATACTAAGTCTATTTAGCAGAGTAATAGCATTAGCTTCTCCTCTAGAGCCTATGACCTAGCCAGCCATAGGTTTTTCACCCTATTAATGGTATCAGGCATGAGTTCCATCTTGTGGAGCAGACTTTAAATCAACCAGAAAGTGACTGGTTACTCTCATAACATTCTTGACACTACCACACTAGTGAGGCTATCTTGTCAGGCCAATTGGTATTGTAGCCTGCAGAGCTCACAGCTGGGTAAGACTGTTAATGTCTTTTCTCCCTTGGTAGTGCATATAACATCCCAGAACTATGAAAGCTAGTTAGTAGGTAAGATTGGTTTCTCCATGTCCCATGACTCAAGTATGTGGTATTCAGCAATAGGGTCTTACCATCAACTTTTGGAAGGTAACCAAGAGCAATGGCAATAGCCTATAGTACTTGGAGGAATCTATATGACCCCACTGACAACTCAAAAAGAGGTAATGATACCTTGCAGTGGGCTTTGTGTTTGATAGCCTATGGTATCTGAGAGAGAGATATTGTCCCCATGTTATAGGGCAGCTCCTTTTGTATATGTATGCATATATATTTTAGGAAGCTTCTAGAGTAGTAGGCTTCCATATGGCATTTTCAAAAGCCTTTAGTGTTATCAATCCCTTCCATGATCTATCTCTATCCCCACTTAATCTTTCCTGTTCCATTATTCCCCTTCCTTTTTTTTCCAGAAAAACTTTTTTTAATTGAAAATAGATTCTTCTCTCATACAATACTTCCCAACCACAGTCTCCCCTCCCTCCACTCCTCCAACCTCCCTTCACCTCTCCTCTCCTCCAGATCCACTCTCCCTCCATTTCCCTTCAGAAAAGAGCAGGCCTCCAACAACCAGACAGGACAAAACAAGGTACAATAAGTCAAGGCAAAAGCCCTCATATCAAAGCTGGACAAGGCAACCCAATATGAGGAAGAGTCCTAAGAGCAGGTAAAAGAGTCAGAGACAGCCCCCACTCACACTGTTAGGAGTCCCACAAAGACACCAAGCTAATAGCCATAATATACACCCAGAGGACCTGGTGCAGGCCCATGCAGGCCCCATGTTTGCTGCTTCAGTCTCTGTGAGCCTGTGTGAGCCTTACTTAGTTGATTCAGTGGGACATGTTCTTCTGGTGTCCTCCATCCCCTCTGACTCCTAGAATCTTTCCTCCTGCAGGGTTCCCTGATCTCTGAGGGGAGGGACCCAATAGAGATCTCCAATTTAGACTTTCATACCACCTGTGTCCTATCTCTCTTCTCTAGAAATCTCCCCTCTTGGCTCCTTACTAGTTTTCTGGCTTCTGTGGGTACTCCAATTTGGACACACATCTCAAACCTTGTATCCACATATGATAGAGAACATGTGGCTTTTGTCTCGTTATATGGTTTTTCTGGGTTATCTCACACAGAATGATAATTTTTCAGCTCTATCAATTTACCTGCAAATTTTATAATTTCATTTTATTTATAGCTAAATAATTCTTCTTAGTTTTCTTTTTATTGCTGTGATAAACATCATGACCAAAAGCAACCTCAGAATGAGAGGGTTCACTTTACTTTACAGCTTACAGTCCATCATGAAAGGAAGTCAGGGAAGGAACTCAAAGCAGGAACCTGGAAGCAGAAACTGAAGCATAGACCATGGACCACGGAGGAATTCTATTTACTGGCTTGTTCCCCATGGCTTGTTCAGCCTGCTTTCTTATACAACCCATGACTGACTATCCAGGGTTGTCACTGCCCACAATAGGCCAGGTCTTCCATCCACATCAATCATTATTCAATAAAATGTTCCACAGACATGCCCACAAGCCAATATGATGGAGGTATTTTCTTAATTGAAGTTTGCTTTTCCCAAATGATCCTGGTTTGTATCAAGTTGATCCAAATCCAACCAGATCCTGGTTTGTATCAAGTTGATCCAAATCCAACCAGCACACATTGGATTATGTATATGTATCATGTTTTCATTGTCCATTCATCAGTTGATGGACAACTAGGTTATTTCCATTTTCTGGCTGTTGTGAATGGAGTAGCAATGAACATGGAAGATTAAGTATCTCTGTAGTGGGATAAAGAGTCCTTTGGGAATATGCCCAGGAGTGTGACAGCTGGAGTAGCCTTCTTATATACCAATGATGAACATACTACAAAAGAAATCAGGGTAGCATTCCAATTCACAACAGCCTCAAAAATTATCTCGGAATAAATTTAAATAATAAAAAATTTAAGATATTGAAAAAATTGAAAGACGAAAACAGAAGACAGAAAGACCTCCCGTGCTCATGCATTGGTAGTATTAATATGAAAATGTCCATCATAATAAAAGCAATCTACAGATTAAATGCAGTACCCATCAAAATTCCAATGCAATTCTTCAGAGAAATTGAAAAAGCAATCTCAAAATTCATATGGAAACAAAGAAGGTCATGATAGCCAATACAACCTTTAACAATAAAAACATTGCTAGAGGTATCACCATCCTTGATTTCAAGTTATATTACAGAGCCATAGTAATCAAAACAGCATCATATTGATATCAGAACAAACACACTGATCAAGGGAATAGAATTGAGAACCCCAATATAAGACCATGTTCCTACAGACACCTGATTTTTGACAAAGTGGCCAAAATACACACTGGGGAAAAAAGAATCTTAAGTATGCAGGGCTTGTCAAACTAGATAGCTACATGTAGAAGAATGAAATTAGATCTTTATCTCTCACAAAACTCAACTACAAATGGATCAAAAACTTCAACATAAGACCTGATATCCTGAAACTGTTAGAGGAGAAAGTGGGAAATATGTTTCAATTTGTAGGCCCAGGAAAGAACTTTCTGAATACTTGTAGTACAGGCAATGATACCAACAATTGAAAAATGGGACCTCATGAAACTGAAAAGTTTCAGTACAGCAAAGGACATCATCATCTGTGTGGGAGTCCACAAAGATTCCAACTTGTGATTTGACTCAAGGTCAGAGAGTCAGAGTTTATGTTGCTCTCCAAGGCTGCATAATAGGGTGCAAAGGCATGGTTACCAAGTGTCTTATACTTCAAGGCCTAATCACAAGATGCTTTGCCAAGAGGCATGGTTACCTGGTGTTTTGAAGGGTCTACATTGTGCTTTGATCGTCAAAGGGAGAGGTCTTTTGCCTCTCCCCTTGCTAGTGTTTAAAAAGCCTATTAGAAATAAACTCTAAGCTGCTGCGTATTGACCAAGGGCCCTCCCGAAGCTACCCTGTGTCTGTCTTTTTCTTCATCTATATTTCTGTCTAGCATTTCTCAATTCCTCACTCCCTCCTTCAAGGGACTCTTCAATAGGTTGGGGCTGAACCCCAACACTGGACCCTGACACATCTGAATGAGTAGGCAGCCTACAGAATGGGAAGAATCTTTAACAGCTATACATCTGACAGAGGGTTAGTGTCTAGAATATACAAAGAACTAACAAATAAACACACACAAAATCACAAAGCAAACAAACAGACATAATTAATAATTGTGGCATAATAATAATAAACAGAGAGTTCTGAAGAGAAGAAATATAATGGTTGAGAAATATTTTTTAAAATATTCAACATCCTTAACCATTGGAGAAAGGCAAATAAAAACTATTTTGAAATTCCGTCTTACCCCAGTCAGAATGGCTAAGATAAAAACAAAACCCAAACCCAAATCCAAACTCAAACCCAAACTCAAACTCAAACCCCAAACCAAAACCAATACTAAAGCAAAACAAATGATAACAAACACTGGTTGGATGTGGGTAAAAAGGAACACTTATTTACTGTTGGTGGGAGTGCAAACTGGTGCATCTACTGTGGAATCAGTGTGGAGGTTCTTCAAAAGCTAGCAACAGGTCTAGCATATGCTCCTGGGTTTTACATAGGTGCTGGGGATGTGAACTCAGGCCCTCATGATTGCATGGCAAGCACTTTACAATGGAGCTATCTCTTCAGCCCTTCAACGTTGTTTTAGATTGCATTTCCCCAAAGACTAATGTGCTGGACATCTTTTCATACATTTCTTTGGAGAAGTGTCTGTTCAAGCCTCTTACTAATTTTTAAATACTGAAATATCTATTTATTACTCCAGTTTTAATACTTCATTTAGTAATCTTGATATCAACCAGATATGTGCTAGGCAAATATTTTATTCTAATCTATATTATGTATTTCGATTTTTTCTGTTTCTTTGAGAATTTCATGCATTTTATTTTTTTCATTATTAAGAACTTTTCTATTCATTTTACATACCAACCACAGATCCCTCTCTCATCCCTCCTCCCGTCTCTTATACACATCTAGATGTGTATAAGAGACAGGGTCCAAGCCCCTCCCCCTGCACCAAGGCTGTGTAAGGTGCCCACAAAGCCAGCTCATGATCCAGGGGTAGATCCTATTCCTACTGCCTGTCTCTTATACACATCTAGATGTGTATAAGAGCCGGGGTAGATCCTATTCCTACTGCCAGGGGCCCCTTAAGCAGATCAAGCTGCACAACTGTCTTGATTATGCAGAGGGCCTAGTCCAGTCCCATGGAGGCTCCACAGCTATTGGTCCACAGTTCATGAGTTCCCACTAGTTTGATTTGTTTGTTTCTGTACATTGCCCCATCATGATCTTGATGCCCTTGCTCATAGAGTCCCTCTTCTCTCTCCCCAACTAGACTCCTGGAGCTTGGCCTGGTGCTTGGCTGTGGATCTCTGCATCTGCTTCAATCAGTTACTTGATGAAGACTCTATGATGACTGTTAGGGTAGTCACCAATCTGATTACAGTGGTAGGCTAGCTCAGGCACCCTCTCCGTTATTGCTAGTAGTCTAAGCTGGGGTCATCCTTGTGGATTCCTGGGAATTTCCCAAGCACCTGGTTTCTCTCTATCCCATGATGTCTCCCTCTATCATGATATCTCTTTCATTGCTCTCCCACTCCGTCCCTGTTCCAGCTCAATTATCCCGTTCACTTATGTTCCCATCCCCCATCCCCTACCCTCCATTGCCCCCCCATCACCCCCAATTTGCTCATGGAGATCTCATGACATATATTCTATTTTTATCATATTCTTTCTGTCCCCAAATTCCTTCCAAATCTTCCCCCTTCTCTCCCTCCTCAACTCCATGATCTTTTCCTCTCTTAAAAAAATAAAAAGGAAAAAGCCACTAAAAAACATGGTGTCTGATTTGTGTTGGCTCTCTACTCCTGAGCATAGATTTGCCCTGAAGTGTCATTTCACTGAAGAAAACTGATTTTCCATCTCCCAACATGAACCAATTGCAAGTAGCTTCTTGTTTTAGGGTGGGATTTTGTGCCCCTTTCTCTCCTTTGTGCTGGTTTTTGTTAACACACTGTCTTGATCATTATAGCTTTCTTTTTTTTTTTTGACTTTTTAATGACTATATTTTACAAATACACTGGAGAATCATGCAATGCTGCCTGCATTGGAGGCAATCCTTGGCTACAAGTCTGCACATTCCTTTTAAACTGGACCTGTGATAGCAGAAACTTTCATCTCACCTTTATCGTTTACTATGACCCCTGAATTGTCTTCAAAATAAACACTCCATCTTTTCTTCGATGTGACTTTCCTTGTTGAATTACCACTGCTAGGTGAATCTTTTTGCATAGTTCTAGTCTGCCTTTCTTAACTGTGGCCATCACCACGTTGCCCACACCAGCAGCAGGAAGTCTGTTCAGTCATTCCTGATTCCCTTCACAGAGATGATATACACAGAATTTTGCTCCAGAGGACCCACCATGCCCTAGCTTCTGACATCTTGAACGCCTGGAATGAGTCTTATTATAACTTTCTAATACACCACAAAATCAAACAGCCTAAGTATGTCCACTTTTCCTTTTTTTTGTCAAAGTTGCTTTAGATATTCTGAGTCATTTGTCCACTTAAGTCTTAGTTTGAGAAATCTGAAATTTTAATATTGCAAAATTTTGATGCTATTAATTATAATGTTTGAAAATTTATGATTATTTATTATTACTATATAAGAATATGATTATTTTGAGTTTTAACCAGTTTATTTAATTCTTGAATTGGAATTATTATGAAGGAAAATTTAAATAATTATATCAGAATGTTAAAAGATCTTACATCATATAAAGCACAGATCTGAGGACAGTAAAACAGCGAGAAAATGGGGCATGGATGAATCTCAGTGGCAGATTATGTGACATGCTTAATATGGAATATGGCTAGATTTTAATAGTGACCTTGCATCCTGTGAACTAGTTATACTGAGTTACTAGTTCTTGCAGTTGCTTTTTAACTTTCTAATGACTTACAAAGATGATCATGCTGTCTACATATAAAGACAATACCATTACCTTTCAAAATTAGTTGCCCTTTTTCTTTTATTATTGGCTAGAGCTTCCAGTACAACATTAACTAGAAGTGAGAGAGTAGACATCCTTGTCTTGTTTCTGATTTTAGAAAAAAAATTATTCAATTTTTCATCTTAAGATGTGACACTATCCATAGAATTTTTGGAGATGTCCTTTGTAAGAGTAAGAAAATACCTGTACATTAATTACAATTTGTTTGATTTCATTTAAATACTTTATCTGTAAGAACTTCCTGAGGTTTTTAATGAAGTAGATTACATTGAATTTTTTCCATATTAAAATTAGGTCATAGCTGACATGAAAGTTAAAAACAACACAGTGAACACTAATTCCTATATGCAGATGTGTCAAATAGAATATCAGGAAAGGAGTTCAGAATCTTGTTGAGGTAGGTGGACATTGATGAATGGATGTAATTTTCCTGTTTGTTCATTTTATCAGCCACCCATCCATTTATCAATAATTCACTGTTTTAATCAAATACTGTGCATAGCACAAGGCATCTAAAGAATCTAGTAGATGTTGTTTTGAGCCTCACAATTTAGTGAGGAAGTAAAACTTAATACCCAATGGAACCAATGCTAAAGCAAGGTCATTGAAGAAAACCAATGGAGCCACAAAAGAGAGATTTTCCTTAAAATGTAGGGAAGTTGGGGAGGATGACTTCTGAGCTGAAGTTTAGTAAGAAAGCAGAGAATTTTGAGCAGTCCTGAGAGAGAAGATCACTCCATAAAAGTGCCATAATTTAGGGCAGTGCTTTTGAAGTTTCTCCACACTTCTCAATGCTTCCTTTACCCCATCCTCTCCCATGACAGGCAGAAGAGGGAAGGACAGTGTTAAGTCTTAGTAGAATATATATGTATGTGTGTGCATCTACTACATAGAAATATTACAGCATATATTTACAGCATATAAGTATAATATACACTCAAGTAAATATGAAGTATTTTCCTTTAATCCTGAGTAAAATCTACACTGTGGAAAGATATATCCTGGGCTGGAGGGATAGCTCAGCCATTACAGGCTAGGATCACAACCAAAAATATAAGAAAGATACATCCTGAACCCTGGCAGATCACTGTCAGTCTGTGAATCAGAGTTCTATGTGGAGAAATGGAAGGTCACTGGTAAACAATCAACGACTAGGATAATACTTTGAGGTAATTGTCTAACCTCAGATTCATGTCAATCAGTCATTAGGCATGCAATTAGAAATACTGTAGCTTCAAAGCTTGTATGTTTGCCTAAGGACCTGAATTATCATTTGCTCACTCTTTGATTACCCCAGCTCCATGATGAGCCAAGTTCTACCTAGCACTGCCAAAAAGTAGCAAGAATGCTTTTAAATAGCTTTAAACAAATTTTCAAATTTCTTTGGCAAATCAAGTCAGCTGTACAGTATCTTCCCGGGGTCTTGAATTGTCATTGAACTGGGACCATGGAGGGCCAAGTTCTAAGCAATAAATAATCATGTTAATACTGAAATCCTTGGGCCAGTCCCAATTTTCAGTCTGACTTATACTAATGGTTATTGTTGAAACAGTAATGAAAGACCTTACCTCGGATTATACCCAGTTGTGTGGGAAGTGCTGCTGTATCTGTCTTGAAAATCAATTAGGAATGTTTTACATCATTCCTTGCCAAAATGGTGAGATTATGTTTAACAAATACCTTTACCATAAAACAGAAACTCCGTGGCCCTGGCTGGGTTAGAACTCATTATGTAGACTATGCTGGTTATACCTGACTCTGTCTCCCCAGTGTTGGGATTAAAGGTATTTTCCACTACCCCTGGCTAGAAAAATTTTTGTAGAATGACAAAATTTCCATATCCTTCAAATGCAGAAACATAGTTAAAGTGGGATTGACATTTGTTAGATCTAGCTTTTAATCCTGTAGTAGCCATTGTGCCTTTTACTTCTATTCTCATCACACTATGAAAATGGACCTTAAATATATCCACATAAGCCTACATGTATCACTAATTTCAGTTTCCTGGGATCTCCTCTGAAATCATTTTATAAGTAGCAAAATATCCTAGCTATGTAATATAAACAAACAGTTCTTCATATAAAATTATACATATATATATTTTCCTAGGTAGGTTTTACATGACGAAACTGAACTAGGTATTAACTATGTTGTAGGAAAGAAGAAATTGTATCATTTATGTTCATCTTTGTCTCCTGTTATCCTAAGTTGGTATGTAAGCTTTAAGTTGATTGCATTGAACGAAAATAAACTTTAAAAATTTCCATATTATTAGCAATGTTAATACAGTAGAGGTCAAGGTAACCAAAGTATGAATCACCAATTTTTGTGGTGCTTTTGTTAAATGATATTAGGTATCTTAAATTTTTCTATGAGATTCCACTACAGTGTTTGTCAACTACTTCACTATTTAACTTGTACTTGCTTTAATAAATGGTAAACATTTTGTGCAGTCCCTCTTTCTAATGGCAACCTGTTTCCAACAAGTACTCCTTATTTAAAATCATCTACTATTTATCACCACCTACCAAAAAAACCTTACCAAAATTGACTTTATGTAGTGTGCATGATAAGAACAGCAATTCTTTTTGTTTACAAAAATAAACACAGGATAACCTGTCCTTTCATGGTAAAATCATTTCCTTAGTGTCTATATGTACTCCACTTACAATTATTACAACCTTTCAATTCTGCCCCTCCCCAGAGATTTAGCATTTATTTGAGTAAGTTTGCTCAAGTGGCTCTAAATCTACTCACCCACTCATCCACCCACAGCAGCAACAACAAAAAACCCACGCACTTCTATGAGCCCCTGATTCATTTGTTAAAAATAATTGAGTAACAAACTACTGTTTTATGAAAAAGGGACTATGCAATGTAATAGGTATACAAAGATCTGTGAGATATGGCCGTTGTCCTTTACATATTCACGGTTTAGTATGCTGATTCTTTTTTAAAATATAGTATTTTATTATCTTTTTGAGAATTTCATCCACGTATACAATATATTTTGATCATACACACTCGTATTCTTCCCCTAGCTCCTTCCAGATCCATACCTACCCTTCATTGCCTCACAAATTCATGTCCTCTTTTTAATTTTTTAATAAGCTATCAAGTTCAATTTGTGCTGCTCATATACTCATATGTGTGAGGCCATCCACGGAGCATAATATACCCTGAAAGAAAACTGACTCTCCCTCTCCCAGAAGGCATCAACTATTAATAGCTCCTCAGCCATGGGTGGAGACTCATGAGTGCCTGTCCCATCTATGCTGCAATGTTGACTGCTTGGACTTTGAGCAGGTATTGTGCAAGCAACCACAAATGCTGTTTAGTTTATGAGTGCAGCTTTCCTGTCATTTTCAGAAGACATTGTTTCACTTTGGTCCTCTCTAACTTCTGGCTCTTAAAATCTTTCTACCCCCACTTCCATGATGATGCCTGAACCTTTGGTGGAGGGAATGTGATACAGACTTCTGTTTCGTGGCTGAGCACTCCACGCACACCTTTTCTGTATGTTTTCTTGACCAGTTGTGTGTTTCTGCATTAATTAATGAGCACAGCATAAACAAACACCAACTGCAAAAAGCTCAGAGCAGATGGATTAAATGCAGAATTCTACTAGACCATCAAAGGAGAACTAACGTTAATGTTACTCAAATTATTCCATAAGACATAAAAGGAAGGAGCACTTCCAATCTTTTTCTGAAGCTGGTATTACCCTGATACCAAAAGCAGATGAAGACTCAACAACAAAAACAATAACAAAAAAGAGAATCATCAGCCAATTTCCCCAGTGAACACAGAAGCTAAAATTCTCAAAAAAATACTTGCAAACAAAATTCAAGAATGCAAGTCAACTTCATTCAGGGATGGTTCAACATATATAAGTCAATAAATGTAATTCACTACATAAATAGACTCATACACAGAAATCACACGATGATTTCAATTGATGCAGAAAAGTCCTGTGACAAAATGCAACATCCCTCCATGATAAAAATAAACCCTGGAAAGACTAGGAATGGGATGGGGGCTATCTTATCATATTAAAGACTATATAGGACAAACCAAAAGTCGCTATCACGCTAAATGAAGAAAAACTTGAAGGATTCCCACTAAGACTAGGTCAGGAGCCACTCCTTCTCAATATAGTGTTAGCTAGAGCAATAAGACAATAGAAGGAAAGGGCTACAAATAGGAAGGAAAAAAGTTAAAACATCCCTATTTGCGAATAGCATGATTCTGTGTCTGGTTATTTCTTACAAGGGCAAGTATCAGATTTCTGATGAATTGACATGGATAAGACTGAGACTATCATCTAGGAAGATGGTATCTGAAGTGATTTCTATAGGTTTGGTACTTTGCTAGTTAGAGATGGAACTGAAGTGCTATTCTAGGCAGAAGGAATAGCATGTACAAATGTCTCATTTAGAGCATGCCATTTTCTTCTGAAAATTGCTATCTATAAGACAGAGTAACAATTACCTCATGGAGTTGTAATGAGAATATGTATGAAAGTGCCTGGTGCTCACAGATGTCCAATCAATGTTAGCTGTATTATTCTCTATTAACATTTAAAATAAAAATTTTAACGAGTTTTTTTAGTTTTCTGTGAAACTGAAAAAATGGTATATATAATGGATAAGATGCAATAGGGATTGAAGGAGGAAAAATAAGTTTGCAGCTTTGGAGAGCTACTGGCAACATAGAAGCACTGAATATAGCTAGTAAAAGACAAGTTAACTTAGCATTAAAATGTAATCAAGGGTTTAAGATGTAGTTCAGTAATAGAATTTTTATCTGATATGCCCAAGGCCTTGGGTTAGAATCTTAGCACTGAAAAGTAAATGAAATCAGATTCTGTGCTGGGAGTAGAGTTTAGTAGTACACTGCTTACCTAGCATGCATGAGAAGCCCTGTTTTCCATTACTAGTACAAGTGTGTGTGTGTGTGTGTGTGTGTGTGTGTGTGTGTGTGTGTGTGTGTGTGTGTGNNNGNNTCAGGCATTAAGTAATAATTTTTAGAAATTGCTGTGGGATGTCTTTCTGTATGCTTGAATATGTGTGGCTCCCATTGGATAATAAATAAAGCTGTTTTGGCCTATGGCAAGAAAGCTTACAGCCAGGCGGGAAATCCAAGCAGAGATACAGAGAGAAGAAGGGCGGATTCGAGAGAGACGCCAGCAGCTGCCAAAGGAGCAACAAGATGCCAGCAGACTGGTAACGCCACGGCCACGTGGCAACATATAGATCAATAGGAATGGGTTAATTTAAGATGAAAGAGTTAGCTAGCAAGAAGCTGAAGCCATAGGGCATACAGTTTGTAATTAATATAAGCCTCTGAGTAATTATTTTATAAGTGGTGGTGGGACCACGGGTGGGAGAGATTCGTCTGGACCTTGGAGCCGGGCAGGACTGGAGAAAAATCCAGCTACAAGAAATCATGCTGGCATATATCCTGAGTGCATTTTAGTCTTCCTCACCACTGTTTCCATATGCACAAGGTAAGGATAGAGAGTAGGATATGTGAATGTGTGTATAGGGTGTGATGGGAATAAGAAGGAAAACAATGATCTTATAGGTATTTTGCTTACCAATAAAACTCCTTCCACTTTCTTCACAATGATCACATAGGATTGATTCTCTGCTACCAGTGACTTAGTGTTCACCTTAGTAAATGTTTCTTTTGCCTAACTTGTAGCTAATTAATACAAAAGCACAAAAACTTCACATTTATAAAATGTAGCAGCGTAAATGTTGAGCAACATTTTTCCTATATAAATAAACTCTAATACTTTATAAGCAGTTGCTTCTTCAATTTCAATAAAAGAAGAAACAGTAAAACTAGAAATATTGCTTAAAATTTTGAATTTGTCACATGTTTGAGAAACTGTGACACAGTTGAGAAGTGAGAGTGTTAGGAGTCAATGAATTAATGAGTGCTCTAAAGTCTCTAAAAGAGATTGCATGTGAATAAGTTCCTAATAAAAGCAAGAAAGAATATGTAAAAAAATAAAAAAAATAAAAACCTATACTCAATAAACTGGAGAATATAAAAAAAAATTGAATTAGGAGAAGCTAGGGAGATGGTTCAGTCAGTAAAGCACCTGCCTTTCAACCATGAGGACTTGAGTTGGGATCCCCAGCACCCAAATTACAGCCAGATGTGGTATGTCTATAATCCAAGCACTGGGGAGTCTGGCAGATTCCTGAGCTTCCTGCTGAATCAATGAGAGAACCTGTCTCAATAAAACAAACAAACAAACAAACAAACAAACAAATATATAAATAAAGTTAGGAGCAATTAAAGGAGACACCTAATGTTGATCTCTGGCCTACACATGTGTTTGCACACACACACACACACACACACACACACAT
>LZPO01000002.1:1046104-1077143 GCA_001675575.1 Neotoma lepida | reverse complement strand
AGCTTTGGCGGCGCCTTTCCTGGAACTCACTTGGTAGCCCAGGCTGGCCTTGAACTCACAGAGATCCACCTGCCTCTGCCTCCCGAGTGCTGGGATTAAAGGCGTGCGCCACCACCGCCCGGCATGTTCATTTCTTTTATGAGAAAAGAGGCTAAGGAGAATCAGTGAAAAGGAAGTCACAGAAATTAGTAACATAAAAATTAGAAGTGGGATCAGAATTTATGTCTTCATTTTAGAGTCTTGTCTTCCTTACTTTACCCTAGAAAATATATATATATATATATATATATATATATATACACACATATATCTTTATATGTATTTCATTATATACAAGCAACCTAGTTGTCCACATATATTTATCATTTTTATTATTGCTGATTAGTTGAGTCACTTTTCTAGTAGATCATAAGAGTATACGCAGGAGAACACTGTGTCTATTTTGCTCATTACCCAGCAGAATGATTAGTAAATATTAGGCACTCACAGACATGCAACTGTTGTAATGCTGTTTTAAATCTACTACATTACACAATCATAACATTTTTAACCCAAAATACTAAAAAATGAAACATCTAATGAAACAGAAGAAAATGTTAAACTTTCTTAGGAGTGAATAAAGTACCAAATGAAGGAGAATAATTTGAATTTATTAAAGTCTTTCAAATCTTCTACTTTTAACAAAGAAATACCCCAAAACACTATAATCCATTCTATGAAGACTTTGTTAAGGTATCATTCAGAAAGGTAACTAGAAAAAAAGGCAAGAGGCTGTTTGCCTGTTTTGAAATGAAGCTCACTGATGAAAAAGAGTAAGAACCTAAAACTAAGCAGGAAGTTGGAAAATGTTTAGCAAACATCTAGGGTTAATTTAGGTGACCACATTCTTGCATGCATGCATGAATATGCTCATGTGCGTGCGCACGGGCACACACACACACACACACACACACACACACACACACACACACACCTGTGTAAGAACATCACAGATACCCTGCTGAAAATCAAAGTTAAAATCTGTGGGTGATGCTTGCTTACTTCCCAAAAACTTTTAGAAAAGAACAGATAATGACTATGGAATTGTCTAGCACATAATAGGGGCTCAATAACTATTGAATTATTCACCCAAAATAGATAAACAACAATACAAACATTTGTGCTAAAGAAAATATATTTTACTTTACATAAGCTTTCTGGACACATTATCATCATCATCACACTTAGAAATTAATTAGACTAGATATAGAAATGGGAAAAAAGCCTAAGAAATTTATATATATTTGTAGACAAAAGATAAATTCAGAGTAGTTTAATGCAGAATACTAGACTTCTTTCAGATAACACCCTAAATTACAAAACAGTATTTGATATGTCTACAAGACAGAGTATTCCACTGGGTAGATGTGAAAATGGAGCATATGCCACTCCTACAAAGGAAATGCTGACTTTACAAAAAAGTGATTGTCATGTTTATTTTCCAAATACACATATACAAAATAAAATAGTAAGTCTATTTGTAGTTTATTCTGATGGCACAAATAATGTTTTGTAAAGGGACATACACAAGTAGAACTCTACTTATCACAAGAAATCCATTAATAATTTAATAAACTCTTTTTAATAGATACTTGGAAAGAAAAGAAGATGAGAGGAGGGACAATTTACATGGAGGGGAGCTTTAAATGCAAAGTATATGTGGGAGCTGAGGATGAAGCTTAGTGGTAGAACATTTTTCTGATATGTGCAAGACCAGGGATAATACACCCCTTCTACACAAATAAGTAAATACCACCATTTGGTTGGTCTTGAATGTAGTATCTGTGATGTGACTTTTGGAATAACTGAATTTTCTTTTTTTGAAAAGTATGGTAGAAATAGCTATCTTCAAAACTGCCTATAAAGACAGTATTGTGGCATCTCATAGTTGGAAGGGACATTAGACTCAGTTTTCTAAACTTTTTTCTCAGTGAGCCACATTAACAATCAGTTTGAGAGTTAGTCATCTAATTTTAGTTTAAATCTATCTATTGGAAATGAAGGCGCTCGCTATCTTATCAGAAGTACTGCCACAATATTAAATATTAAACTGTCAAAACTTATTAGAAAATTTGTCTTACACTAAACAAAAAATCTCCCTCTCTATACTTTCTCCTCTTGCTCTCAATTATTGTCTCATCCTAATTTTTCATATATATACACCAGGTTTTCAAATACATACTTACTTATGGATTTCTATGATCTAAGTATTTGATATGCATATCTTCAATACTTTTGTCCAAGTTATTGGTAGGAATGTTGAACAGCACAATGCTCTACAGTAAACTACTGGATAACTCTCTCTAGATTATAGCAAATATACCAAGTTCAAATAACTCTAATCCACCCTTCTCCCACAAAAGGAACTGATGTCGGAACTCTCTTATATCCCCCTTTGAATAAGGACAACACAAGATAATGAACTACCTTACTAGATTCCTATTTCTGATGTCTTTTCTCTTAAAGTTTAAGTTAGTAACCCTATCAAGAAATTATGCATAAGCCAGGCATGGTGGTGCAGCCTTTAATTTGAGCACTCAGGAGTCAGAGGCAGGCAGATCTCTGTGAGTTTGAGGCCAGCCTGGTCTACAGAGTGAGTTCCAGGACAGCCAGTGATATTTAAAGAGAACTTATCTCAAAAACAAACAAAGAAATAAACAAAAAGATGCATAAACATACTTTGCTTTGTGGTTTATCCTCAGAGAATGAACTTGCAGGTCCTGGTGAGAAACATTTTCTTCACCGTATGTGTATAACGCTTTTCATTGAAAAATATTTTTAGAATTATGCTGATAGTAATTGTCAAATTTATAGATACACAAATCTCTCCCAGCCTCTTAATTTGAGAAAAAAGAGGAGTTTGTTTATTGCTTGTCTTTTGGAGATTATTCTTAATATAATGTCTTAAAATCTAGATTACAGGTTAAAATTCCTTATCTAAAACTGTTATAGTCAGAAATATTTCATATTTAGGAGACTTTTAAAAATTTAAGGTATTTGCATATTCATATGAGATATCCTGGGAATAGGATTCAAGTTTAAACCTAAAATTAATTTGTTTCATGTATACCTACCTGAAAGAACACATAAGGTCAAAGACAGAATTTTCCACTTGTAGTATCATGTTGG
This sequence comes from Neotoma lepida, assembly GCA_001675575.1. Lineage (NCBI taxonomy): Eukaryota > Metazoa > Chordata > Mammalia > Rodentia > Cricetidae > Neotoma > Neotoma lepida. The sequence goes on along the minus strand of LZPO01000002.1, from coordinate 1,073,975 downwards.
CTTTCAAATAGTTTAGCATCCAGCACATCTTGCATTTAAGATGTATGTGTGTGTTTACAATCCATCCATCTATCTGTCTGTCTGTCTGTCTGTCTATCTATCTATCTATCTATCTATCTATCTATCTATCTATCTATCATTATCCATTTATCTATCTATCTCTATTTGTTGATGGGGTCTTACTATGTAGTCCAGGATGTGATTCTTTGGCCTCAGCCTTTCAAGTTCTGGGATTATAGGCTTATGCCACATAGTCCTGCATATTTAATATTATCATATTAAGGACAGTTACCTTGTAGTCATTTTGTGATTACAACTTCTTTCTGTGCCCTTAGCTCTAGTTGGTCTGGTCTTAGATTCAAAAAGGGGGATATATATTTTCATATTTCTCATTTACTTTGAGCTTTAATTTCTTTCTTAATTGTTTCATCCATGCCTTTCTTTTGAACACCATTCTTATTGATAGAGGTCTGGGCAAGTAGTACTGACAGCTGTCACTTTCAACAGGATGCCAAGCAGGAACAGATTTCTCTTGCTCTTGCTCTAAAGAGAACTATTTTTAGTTTTATTTATTATTCATATATTTATAGGTACTTAGCATTTTTGTAAGGATCTGACCTTCAATGACACTGTTCTTAGAATTATGTTCTCTAATAAAACTGTTTTTTGTGCTCATCTTTGTATCATGTCACATATGAATGTACTGAAGAACATCCTGCGTAGCCACACAGATTAATAGTGCCTTTGTAAGGGGGCTAGGGAGTGGAGAATTCCTTTCTCTGAATTATATATGCTTCTCTGAAAACTGAGATATGTGTTTGTGTACTTTCTGGAGTGGTAGATGTCAAGTCCCTTCTGGTGTACGGAGGCATAGGAAAGGTGGAGTAAGACTGTTTTAGGTACTCCTTTTTCCTTGTCTATTGTTCAGAAATCAAGACTGTTCAGTTTTGAAAGACTTCATAATTTCAGTACCATATGATAGACCTATATTTCAGTCTAATTATGAACTACATTTTTGTAAAGATGTGAGGCCATCAATAGCATTTACTTCATTATTACAAACCCTAAGATGCATACCCACTTTCTTCCAAGGTTCTTATCATCACTGTTTTACCAAATAGTTATTCCTTCATGTTTGGAATTATGATCAGAGTAGCAATTACTTGCTTGACTTATTCTACATGCTGAGAAATGAAATTGTCATCAAGGCAACAATTCTAACTTTGCCATTTACTTAGCTGGAATTTTCTCCATTCTAAGCTATGCATGGAAGTACAGAGAAGAGATTACTTTTAGTATAAATACTTTTACAGTTTATCTTAGCCAAAAGGCTGAGAAGTGAAGTATTTTTAAGACATATTGTAGAACTTGTACTTTAAACAACCTGTGTGTATGCATGTGTGTGTGTATGTGTGTGTGTGTGTGTGTATGTGTGTTTGCCAATATATCTGACTTCATTGTGTTGCCGTCAATTTACACTGGTGATTGGGAATACAGACAGAACCATTCCATCATTCCAGCTCTCAGGAGGTAATAATATAAAGACATTCTAGATGTCACAACATTTTTTTGTCACAACTTCCAAATCAAAAGCTTCACAAAATCCAAAATTAACTTCAGGAAAGTCCTTTCACACTATCATCTCAATATCATGATTTAAAAATTGCTTAAAAACAGAATTACACCTCTACTTTTTGTCTTTGTATTTGAAGATCCTTTTCACTGTTTGTGAATAGGAGGTAGAAAGCAGTTGGACTTTATTATGCAAATAAAAGCCTAAATGCAAAGTTTTACCCTTTATGATATTAAACAAGAGACTGATATGACTGGATGCTACATGCATAAAATGTTTTGAACCATAGCACAATATCAGTAAAACAGTGAACAACAGATAAAGGAATAAATGAGTCAGAAATGAAAGAGAATTATTAGTTAGGAGAGACATCTGGTGTGAGAAGAGAATGCTTGAAGAGTTTCAACAGTAGGTGATCAGAGAAATGAAACCAGAAATAGGAAGGAATTTGGGGAATTATTGGATGTTCTCAATACTAAATATAAATGCCCACAGAGAACCTTGTGCTTTATCAGTAACTACACAGAGTTTAGCTAGAGGGATCTAATCAGAGCAAGGATAAAAGTAAACATGGGAAGTAGGCTGAAACTATAGACCAATCTAAAGCTAAATATTAAAATGTGCATGGTGTACAGGACTTGAGAAGCTGGGGAAGGAGAAATGAGTTTGATGAGGCAAGCCTGAGCTGCATATGAGACACCTGTCAAAAATGAATGAATGGATGAATAAATGAAATAGTGAATGCAATTTATTGCTAAGTACTGTTTGGTATATGAGATAAACAGACTTATTAGTAAAGAATAAGATAAACAGGGTAGTCTCCTCTTTGGAGCTTATGGTCTAGAGATAGTCAAGCAGAAACTAAAACTGAAACCCTAAGCAGAAAAAGCTACCCAGAAGTTGGATGGGTAAACATCAACAGACTCAGCCAAAGTGATCTCAGGGGGAGAAAAAAACCAAGCTCTAATATGATGCTGCATATGTGTAACTTTTAAATTTTTATTTGTATTTTATGTATATGGGTATTTTGCTTGCATGTATGTCTGTGTACCACATGTGTACAGTGCCTGTGGAGGACAAAAGAGGGCATCGAATCCCCTGAGACTGGAGTTACAGATGGTTATAAGATACCCTGTGGGTGCTGGGAATTGAAACTGGGTCCTCTGGAAAGTGCAGCCATTATTATTAACTGCTGAGCTATCTCTCCAGCCCCATGTATAATTTTTAACTACCATAATATATATTTCAAAGTTCTTCATAGAGTAGTAATTTAAACTTTTCAAAGATTGAGAGATGTCTATTGGGAAAAGATGCCAAGAGTTACAATCATAACATCATCATGCACAGCAGAAGCTGACCCCATCAGCTTATTGAAGTTGGACCAGAAAAGAAGCAGTAGAAATACGGGAGATTCTTTTGGATGCTTCTGAATTGTAAATACTATTTAAAATTTCTCAAAAGAACCAGATAGCTAAAGTAGTATTTGATTCCATTTTCCCAAAAAGGTGGTTGAGAATGATAAAAAGTCTAAAAGTATAAAAAACTTAGGCATTAAGTTTCTAATCATAAAGTCATATGGTCCCTGTGTTGAGATAGGATGGTATAGGCCGGAAAGGATAATAGGATTGAATAATATACCTCATGTTTAAGTATATCGTTTTCCATCTATTCTAGTCAGAGGCCCCTGCCCATATCTGTAGGCTGGTCATTTAACTTAAGCTTTTGATTATCTTTGACAAGGATAAAGTAAAGTATTCCTGCAAAAGGAAGTCTTTTATGGCAGTGTTGCTTCAAAAAAAATGGTTAAGAGATATAGTTTCCATCTCCTCGGTGTGTGTGTGTGTGTGTGTGTGTGTGTGTGTGTGTTGGATAGACAGTGTAAAGAAACTTCAGAAGAGAGAATGTAATTCTCAAAATGTGGTATATCAGTGCTTTACTTTACATTTCAGTGTGTAGACTCTGAAACTCCAAGTAGAAAATTGCTTCAGACTGGGTTCATTATGGGTTCATTTAATAAGTATTTCTTGATTAAATAAATCAAATGATGTATAGTAAATGGACAAATTTGTGAGCTCTAGCACCCTTCTTTATTTTCTGTGCATTCTTTTCAAATATTTTTATTAATATTTTCAGAATTTTACACAATGTGTGTTGATTACATTCTCCCTCAAATTCCTCCTTCAGCTCCTACTCCCCCAACTTCATGTTGTTTTTATAAATAACCCATTGACCTACATACTCCTGGGTATGAGGCCATTCACTGGAGTGTGGTTGGTCTACTAGAAGTCATACCCTTAAAGAAAATAGACCCCTCCTCCCCGAGAAGACATCAACAGTCCATAGCTCCTCAGCTGAGGGTAGGAGCTCATGAACTTCCCATTTGATGCTGGGATGTTGACCGGCTTGATTTTATGCAAGTCTCATACAGGCAACCACAGCTGCTGCAGTTCATGAGTGCAGCATCCTGTCATGTCTAGACCACACTGTTTTGTTCAGGTCCTTCCAAATTCTGACACTTACAATCTTTCTGCCCCCTCTTCTAAGATGGTCTCTGAGCCTTATGAAGTGGATATGATACAGATGTCCTATTAGTGACTGAGCACTCCATAGACACTTATCCTCTGCACTTCAGCTGGTTGTGAACTTCTGAGTTAATCACAGCCCATTACACAAAGAAACTTCTCTAATGAGGTCTGAGAGCATGCATGTTTTAAAAAAATTATTAATGAATACAAGCGAAACCATTTAGAAGAGGCTGGACCAGATGATCTCAGAGGGCACTTTTATCTCTAAAACACTTTGAAAGTTAGTAGTTTGATTCAGAGAATTTAAATGGCTAGTTAGATGCATGTAAGTGGCATTCCAATTAAGCATTCTATTTGGTCCTAGAAGTAACAAATAGACAAATAAAAATGAACTAAAACTCCAAGGGATTATAAAATCTCTAAGTCATTCATGTTAACACATCTTACAAGTGTACATTTGTCTGTGTTAAGTGTGACTTAGAATTTCTCTTTCACTCAGAATGGAGCGACCTCAATCTCTTCCAAAGGAACATAGAAAGCTGATCTTGAAGGTGCAACACTTGCTTAAAATTGATTCAGAACAATAAAAGATTGCTAGCTCCATGGGAAGGCAGCCTCCTCAGGAGAAGGGAAAATGCCAAATTTTTCAGCAGGGTCTTAAGTTACCAGTAATTACTGGATTTGACTCCAAGATCTTGCAGTGGTAACTTACTGGGCAAAGTGATGGCTAATATTGACATTCCTCCAGAATAGAATAAAAATAAAGCTAAAAATGTAGATGAAATCCTTTAAAGAAGCAATTAAAACATCAACAGTTGTTAAACTGCCAGATCAAATAACTCTGAATATCAAACAGAATTTTTTTAATGTTATAGCTTTAGAGGAAAAGGAACTCTGCCTTTGCCCCAACATGCAATATTCAAAATTGGGAGCAGTTTGTTGTTTCACTGCAGTCTGTTCCCCATGGTTCAGCATGTGGTTTTGTTTCCAGCAGGAATGCATCAGAGAAGAGGTCAAACAGAAAAAGAAATAGTGAGGAAGAGAAAGAATCAATAGGCAAACTCTGTAACACCTTTTTTTTTGGTGGCAGCATGTTGTTATGTGTCCCTATGAGAAGCTATAGAAGTTTCAGAGAGCTTTGTCAATCAGGGAGCCCATGTGTAGAGTGTTACAAATTACTTTGGTCAGATCCTTCTTCAAGGCAGAGATATGGAGTCAGAAGGGCTGTAACCTCTGAAATGGGAGGGGGGACACTTTGCTAGTTACCAAATCAACAACCTGTGACCGGATTCTTAGTTCTCCATTTGCAATATTACAATTCCAAACTCTGAATTCAATTATGGCAAATTCCAAAACCATGTACTACATACTAATCAAAGGCATAATTTTGCAATTTTTTAATGCCCTAGTTAAATACAAACAAAGAAATTCACACGTGAGATGATATCTTATTTCATTTAACACACAGTATATTTAACTCTTAGGTACCTAGCTATTGTTGGCAGCAGAGGCATGAATAAGAAATCATTTTGATCTTTAAGAGCCAATCTAGTAGGGGAGAGAATGAGAATAAAAGTTAAGCAGGTGCTCAGGTATTACGGAAATCTTCTTATGGTTTTTGTTTTTTACGAGGATCCTGCATAAAAGCTGAGCTCCACATTTCTTTCATCATTTGCTGGGCCTAATTCTACCTTAAACTATTGTATGTCATCACATGGACCAGTATCACTCCTTTTGTTCTCACATACTCTTTCTCTTGCCCACTATCTTCTAGAACTCCATTGGTCCTTTTGTTCTATTTGTGGATCCCAAATGACTATAATTATGACTGACAGTTATAAGAGCAATGTTAGTGAGATTGCTATCCCTTTTGAACTGAAATTAGACAAAAAACCTGGGCCATCAACTTCTCATGTCCTCTGAAAGTGGCTAGAAGTACTCTTCAGAAAGGCTCTCAAATCTGCTGTCTCTGTCCTCAGCCCATAATTAATTCTACCATTCTTAGGTTTTAGCATTCAGGTGTTATTTTCTGCTCAATTATATTTTTATATTTTTGCTTTAGTTACTAACCCAAGCAGCATCTTATGTATGGTTTATCAACTGCACATACAAGTCTTAGAATAGGTTGTGAGCTAACCTGAGCACTTCCTCACAATAATAACCTAGTTTCTATAGGAAACTCAAAAGTATCAAATAAGTCTAGAAAGGGTTTTTGGAATAAAACCACTTCTTAAACCGATGTGTTGCCTGTAAAAGTATCCATAGTATCCACATTAGCAGTACTTAATGAACAGAGCCTACCACATAATTTCTGAAGTAAATGCTAAGTGTGTCCCATTTTAAAAATTAATTTCTAGTAGAGTTGTGAAGGGAAAAAAATCAAACTCGGAATGCTTTCCCTAAATACAGTGGTATCACATTGTCTAACTAATATAAATCCAAACTACTATCTGTTGGAAAAATACAGCACCACTATTCATAGAAAAATGGGCATGACTAGAAAGTTATTTCTTACTCTTGCTACAGTGATTTCTCCAGGCTCCAGAATTTCACTTGTAAAGCTACTTAGCAATAGAACTAAATCTCCAGCAAATGTTCATTTCACCATACCGTACTGATTGACCAAAATAACTTTTATATGACAAATGCATTCCTACCAAAGAACTGCCATGACAACTAAACCACTGGCTTCTGTGATTAGACTACAGAGGACTGATGAGTTACATATGTCATATACAATATACAACTGCCATACAGACACCTCGTAGCTCTGAGTTTGCAGCCAAGACACCAGGAAAAAGGCAAATAGGGATTCTGTGCATCAAACATCTTTCATAAATTAACTTAAGACTCATAGCAGCTTTAGTTTTATGTGTCTAGTATTTTATATATTTGTGATGAAACTGAGGCATAGAGAATCAAAGAAATTTATGCAAGGCCACATAATTAATGGAATTTGGATTTGAATGTAGGTAGTCTGTACATAATGACTGAGAATTTTAACCACCATGCAATAATGCTGCTGATGATTATAGTGAGAATAATAAAGATAACACAAAAATAGCAGCAAACACTAATATAATGCTGACTACCCAAGGCATTGTTCAAAATCCTTTTATAAATCAACTCATTTAAGCCTTACAATAACCCTATGGGGTAGGTATTATTATTGTCTCTATTTTTCAGATGAGGAACCTTTGGCATAGAGATACTTAAAATTGTCTGAAATAACACCACCAGGAAGCAAAATATCTCTGTTTCAAATATAGGCAGTCTGGCTCTATTTTAGCTCATTACTTCTATAACAATGATAGCTGTGGCCTAACAGGCAAAACAGTAGAGTAGAAGCTTAGAAAAATGATCCAGTATAAACTGTTTCCTGGCTCTGAAACCTTGCAAGATATATGACCTCTCTTAGCTTCACTCTCTGTACCTATGAAACACAATACATTACTTACAAAGGTACTTTAAGGATTAAAGAAGAATGTAAGATAATTTTGGAGAATGTAAAGTTCTATAATTGTATGAAATTATTGAAGAAAGCATGTTGGAACAGTTAACCAACTACATACACATATAATATATACTATATATAATATATTGAGTATATGTCATAATATTTACTCTATACATAGTTAATAACTATATACATAAAGACCTAGCACATATACTGCACTATAGAACTTCTAATAATTAGAAAAGAATTACGATCTCTCAGTCAGGTACAGTGGCATATTTCTATAATGCCAGCACTTGGGAGGTAGAGCAGAAGGATCAGGAGTTCTAGGTCATATTCGGCAAAACAGTGAGTTTGAGGTCAGATTGAGATACATGATACTCTGTCAAAAAAAGAGAAAAAGAAAGAAAAGAAGGAAGAAAGGAAGGAAGGGAGGAAGGAAGGAAGGAAGGAAAGAAGAAAGGAAGGAAGGAAGGAAGGAAGGAAGGAAGGAAGGAAGGAAGGAAGGAAGGAAGGAAGGAAGGAACCGTGACCTCTTCCTATTTGCCATGGTCTTTTAGAATGCTGGAATATGCTATAAGGAATGGTATATTTTTGATGATATCTCAAGTCTGGCCCACATATCTGAAATCAGCAGTTAGATTAGGGACTGTTCATCACCAAACACTGGAATAATGTTTTAAATGGTAACCCAAGTGATGGTAATCAGTGACTGCTATGATTAACAGGGACTATTTGATGAGGCCATCATAGCATATGTAACCTGTTAGATATATTCTTATTGTGTTCCTCACTGAAGTAGTTCTATCTCTATGATGAGCAGAAGTGCTATAGAAGAATGCAAGTGATTTTCAAATACTTCCTTATAATACACTTCTCTCTGGCTCTTTGGATAGTATGATTTCACATTAAAAGAACCATCAAGCAGAGCTCAACAGCTCTATTCCTATGACACAACAGCTATTCTTTAGGACTTTACTCATATTCAAGGAACACTTAAAAATCATAGTAAGAGTAGCAGATGCCAACTTAAAGGAGTACAGGTATCTGCCAAAAACCTTAGTAAATTCAAAGAGAAAAGAAAGCAAAGCAAGAGTCTTTACTAGCACCTGTCTTTACCAGCACCTAACTCTAGGTACATAAAGAATATGATGATGTTCACCATCCAACTGCTTATACTGCAAATAGAGAGAAGCTGGCTATGTAGGTGAATTATCACTCTGTGAAAGAAATTAGTTCAATAGCCACAACTATTGTAATTGTAATTTTATTTTCATTAAATTGTTTACTGCTCTAGTTTCCTTTCTGTTCCTGTGATAAAACGCTGATAAAAAGCTACTTAGGGGAGGAAAGAGTTTATTTGGTTTTACACTTTCAGGTCACTGTCCATTACTGAGGAAAGTCAGGGCAGGAACTCAAGTAGGAACTTGGAGCAGACACCATAGAGGAGCAGTGCTTGCTGGCTGGCTGAGTAATAGGCTCACATTCAACTGCCTTTCTTAGGTACAGCCCACTTGCATCATCCTAGGGATGATAATACCCACAGTGATCTGGGCCCTCTTACATCAATTAGCAATCAAGAAAATGCCCTATAGATGCACCCTTAGGCCAATCTGATCAGACAATTATTCAACCAAGGTTCCCTTATCCCAGGTGATAATAAAAACTAATCAGGAAAATTACATAAAATATTTTATAAATACTTAAGATTTTTTAAACAAATACATTTATAAATCAGAAAGAAATTCTGATAGTACATTAGGATATTTGTCAGAAGCAAGGAACTTTCTGTTCAAATGAACTACTAAATAGAAACAAAGTTCTTAACATATATAAATCATAAAACTTTATGGTTTAATAAAGAAATCATTGCTTTTATTATTATTACCTCCATGTTCATGACCAGTATGAAATCCTATCAGTCCAATTTAATGTACATTTATATCTCCTATAGACTGAAGATTACTGAGATCTGCTTGATAGAAGTGTTTTGAATGTCTTTTGTATCTCAATGGCACAACTGTCTATATTTTTGTGCCTCCCGGGGTTTCTGCCTGTACTGACTAAGTGGACAACAGGATGAGGCTTTGACACAATATACTAGAGGTATGAAACTGTCCCTCTCTTGTCTCTACAGTGGATGACTTAACCTGAGAGGGCAGCCTAGGGGCCATATTACTCAGAGAGACTTAGCTGAAGACAAGATTTTTGTCATTAAACACCCCTCTCCCTCTCAAGATGCAAATAAGTGGGGATTTAGGGATGACAGAATTAAGCATTCTATGGTCCACTGCTGTAACTAACTGGCTGTTGAGAAGAAATAGCTTCTGCCAGTAGTTTAAGTAAAACTAAACCCCTTGAGGATTAAATGGAAGAGTACACTTGATTTTAATAAATCTTTTGAACTATCAGACCTTTTACCTTACTGTATAACTCAAAATTTCTTTCATTTTTCTCTCTTGATATTTCAGCCTAAAAAGACAAAGTACAGAGATTCACAAGTGAAGAAAAGGAACATTTACATTTCAAATTTCCTTTCGGGTTCCAAGCTTTGAGCTTGAATACTTCTGGCCAAAGAAAGAAGAATCAGGCCATGTTTACGGCATCAGTTCCATTCTGATATTTATTGTCTGTGTGTGGAGAAGTGTATATCAAAGTTTTTAGAAGCTCTGAATTCATACTCTAGGGAAAGAAGGAGGATGGAAGGGGAGCAGAGGTTTTCCCTAATCCTATTTGATACTTCAGATCCCAAAGGTGATTTTTTTAAAGCTGAGGTCGCTTTTCTTTTAATCCACTATCAGTCTTGGCAAAGTCAAGTTCATTCACCTTAGAAAAAATTGATACTATTTTCAATGAAAAAAACATATGTGTAAAATGAAAGAGGAAAAGCAATTAAGTAGAAAACTTCTATTTTTTTTCTTTTATAAATATGACTTGTGAAGCTAAGTAAGTACAAGAAAATTAAACATAACTTTTAAAGCATATGATTTCCTACTTTTAGCAAAGATATTCCAAATAGTTGGGAGTGAACAAGCAAGAGCAAGAGCAAGGGGGTGTTTAAGGTATGAACAAGTGAGATTAATTAAAGCACCAACATGGTATGCTGCAAAGGACAAGGCACTAAGAGATCTGCTTTCTGATTCTGCCTCTGCCACTAATTCCATAAGGCTTGCCTTAGGCTAGGGTCTTAACTGCCCTACATCTTAATTTCTGCAGCCTGCAAAATAAGGGTAAGCAGCCTCTAAAGTCTATCTTCAATATTTCAGAGTACATATTTATAATGCATGTCATGGGCTAATTGTATCTGCCTTAATTCATATATATTAAAGGGTTAAGCCACAATACCAAACAGTGTGTCTAGGCTGATAAGGTGGGCCTGAACTCAGTATGGCTGGTGTTCTTTTCACAAACACAATCATCAGGCATGCATACTCAAATGACCAGGCAAAGATGTAGCAAGGTAGCTATCGGTAAGCCAAAGACGGAGACCTCAGAAGAAACTAACCTTACTGACACCTTGATCTCAGTCATTAGCCTCTAGAACTGTGAGATAACACAGCCTCACTTGTTTTGTGGTCATTTTCTACACAGCCTTAGCAAATAAATAGCATATATTGTTTGAGTCAAAACTAAAGTTGATTTGACTTTTACATCTTATCATAAAATGTGCTCATGGTGATTTTACTAGCAGATCAATTTTTGTGACTCTTCATTTCAGCATGTGTAGGCTTTGTAATTGTTGTAGAAAACTGTAACCTATACAGACAAGTGTCAAGGGGACTGAAAGGCAGGAACACAATGAAGAGGAGCCAGGTAGGAATAGGTTACAGTATAAAGTTCATATAAGGTATGCTAAAATCAGGCTGATATCTTGGTCTGCCAGTTGGCTTGCTTTGTAAATGGCTATATTCTAGATCAGAAGATGCTGTGGGATAATGCTTTTGTACATTGGTTTAATAAAATGCTGATTGGCCAGTAGCCAGGCAGGAAGTATAGGCAGGGCAAGCAGATGAGGAGAATTCTGGGAAGAGGAAGGACTGAGTCAGGAGTCACCAGCCAGACACAGAGGAGGAAAGATGACAAGGCAGAACTGAGAAAAGGTACCAAGCCACGTGGCTAAACATAAATAAGAATTATGGGTTAATTTAAGTGTAAGAGCTAGTCAGTAATAAGCCTGAGCTAATGGCCAAGAAGTTATAAATAATACTGAGCCTCTGAATGATTATTTTATAAGTGGCTGCGGGTCTGCGGGGGGCCAGGAGGGACCTGAAAAACATTTCTAACTACAAGAAGATGATCATGAGGGTATATGTATTACTGTATAGTAGCAGTAGTAGTAGTAGTGTGTGTATGTGTGTGTGTAAGAAGGTTGCAAAGATGGAGAGTATAGATGGGGTATAGGACAGGAATACAGACAGTTCAAGACAAACTCCTTCTTATCCTGGAAATTAAACAAAGTCCCTGAAACAGTGGTGGAACAGATTATCTCTGTTAGAGACTATTATGTCTAAAAGTTCAGCTGAATAGTACTTCAAAATGGCTGGTTAACCACATTGAGGATAATTCTGTGCAAGTGGAATCCCAGAGGGTTAAAGGTAGAAGGAACCTTAGATATCATCAGGTCCATGTCCTTTGTTTCACAATTCAGAAACTGAAGCCTAGAGAACATGGAGCCTGCCCAAGGTAACACAGGTTAGTTACAGAGCTAGTTTTTGAACTGAAAATTCTTTTTCAGGGAAAATTTAATTAACATGTAATTTGTTCCTTACTAATTTCTCATGGTGTTTTATTTTAGGGAGGGCAGGGACTGAGACAAGATCTCACTTGATAGTCTGAGCTGGCCTCAAATCCTCCTGCCTCTAGCTACTAAGTAAGATTATAGGTATATGCTACCACACTCAGTTATTTCTCATGTTCTTAAAGAGAATGACAAAAATGTTAAGAGAACTGTAACCTTAAATGTTTCCACAGATAAAATAGCAAAGGGAAAGGAAACTTATTATTTCTGTTTATTCTATATTTTATTTAGAACATGAATTGGTCAGAAGTGAAGTACAAGCATAAACTCATGGAAAGGAAATACTTTGGGTGTCAGGAAATTCAGATTCTTGAATGAACCGTCAGAAACTAGTAGTATATTTGGCAGGCGTGCATAAACCTACCTTGGTTTCAGTATTATTTATAAATGGGGATGTAATGGGTTGAATATAATCACAAAAAGTCTATGCCCATACCACAGCCCTAAACCTTGTTTAGAGAAATGGTCCTTACAGATATAATTAAGTTAATGACCTTAAGACACATTATGCTGCATTTAGGGTAGGTTACAAATCCAAATCCAAATCTAAATCCAGGTGTCCTTATAAGCAACAGAGAACTTATGCCATACACATACCTGAGAAGAAGGCGTGAAGACAAAGACAAACAAATAGATACGGAGGGTTGCTAGTACACCTCAGCAATTAGGACAGAGAGGCATGGCACAGGCTGTCTTGAATAGTCTCAAAAGGAAAGAAACTTCGCAACACCACCTTGATTTTGGACTCCTGACCTTCAGTAGTATGAGTTAATTTTTTTTGTTATTGTTGTTATTTTGAGCAATTACGTTCATGGTAACTTAGGAAATACAGAAAATACAAGGGGGATGAGAATTGGATTATATGTGAGTGAGGGTCCAGGAAGGTAACGTAAATGAATGAAATTGACTGCTACATGAAACACAAGTGTAACTGTAGTGATTGATGGATAGGGACAAGTCCATTAGCATCACAGACAACACAGTGAATGATGATCTGCACACTCCTTAATTCTAGCTGAGTTATGATGGGGAATGTAGGCCAAGCAGCCAAGCATTGCCAGAATGTCTGGCTTTCAAGAAGAGCTGACGATTTAATCTTGTTTCTGAAATGTCTTCATATAAAAATGGTGAGCCTAATTTTAATGTTTGATATTAAAAATTTGTAGGCCAAATACTACATGAACTCTACATTTCTCTATGAACTTTATCTTCTTTTTAATTCATTTACCCCAGCACTGAAATAAGTCTTTGTAACTGGGAGACTTTTTTTTTTTTTGGTTCCTAGTTCTATTGGGACAATAGTACCTGTGGTCACAGCATAAATGTGATATTTCTGTTAGCTCATTTCTAAAAGAGAATCCATGTCATACAGTTTTTCTAATTAGTTTTGTTTTTTGATAATTTTACATATGTTTATAATGATTCTGATAACTCTCTATCCCACACTTTCTCTTATCTCTCTCCCTCCCATGCATAGTTTTCTTTTGTTTGGTTTTTTGAGACACAGGTCTCACTATGTTTTACAGGCTGGCCTGCAACTTGTTATAAAATGACTAGTGATCCTTTTGCATCCTTCTCCCAGTCCTGGGATTACAGGCATGGGTCAACATGTTTGCTTCTCCAAACAACTTCTTTTGGGGGATTTTAAATTGATTAACTTGGAAACTTTTACTAAAATAAAACTCAGGAAGGACATTCTTTATGTGCAATGTTTGCACCTACTGCCAGCCTTTTGTAGTACAAAAAGGAAGGTGAAAGACAAGTGACTATTATTTCATATCTAGCAAAGGACATTTATACCTGAAACTAACCTGTTCTGCAGAAAAAGCATTCAGAAACTTAACTTTTTACATACTGATATTGGCAACTGTTTATTCAAGAAGTGTACATGTATCTTAGAACTGGAGTTGGACAGTTAAATGCTTTCTGAAAATGTGAAATATACTCTTTGATACATTGTAGTTAGTGTCTTACTAAGTTCATTACCATGTCTACATTGCCAGGGTTTGCCTTGAATTTCCTCTGTAGACCAGGCAGGTCTTGAACTTTTGATCCTCCTACTTCAGTCTTACATACCACGTGGCCTGACTCTGAACCTTTCTAGACTGATTTTGGCAGGTTAACTCCTGTTAACTTTCTGGGCTGACAGGACTGGGAGTTCTAGCTGAGATTAAGACCTGGAACCTGTAGGCTTTTTTTTCTCTGTACTCATGGATGAAAAAGGCTCCTGGTTGTTCCTAGGTGAACAAGTAGCTCTGTTCACAGACTATAGCTGAGAAAGGCTGGAGATGATTACTAATGCAGTTTCAAGATTCACAGTGGTAGGGAAATCAGTGGTTCCACCTACTAGAGCATGATGGACACATCCTTTGCTGTGTGGACAGTTCCTCCCAGTGTGCAGAGTCTCTGAGTGGTAGAGTGCTTTCAATTCATGGTTGAGAGGGGCTAGAACTGCACTTCAGGGCCATTTGTGGATATCCTATGAGAACTATGCCTGCTTATAAGATCACAGATAAGCATGCTTGTCTCTGAATATCTATACAGACAGGCAAGGGGTTGAAAAGGAGATTCAGGGTTATGTAAGGGTTTTCTGTGGGACTGGGGTCAACAAGTCTGATCCCAAATGCATGAGTATACCTCTCTTTGGATACTTGTACAAGGAAAACTGACCTTGGATTTCAGCAAAGAATGTTATTTCCAGTAGACAGGTGAGGTTAAGGTTAGCAGGCTTGTCCTTTGAGGCACTGGTATGTGCAACTTCTTCAGACCCCACCAGATGGTTTGGTACCAAGACCAATGTCAAGTGGGGTTGTAGCTAAACTCATAAGAAGATGGAGTCTCTGGAACTGGGACAAAGGTTGGCAGGTCTGCCACCTATGCATGAATCCACCCTCTAAAAATAATCTTCCCATGTTTTAAGTGCCAATGAAGTTCACAAACTCTTACCTGAATTCCAATGATTTCACAAAGTAATTTTATTTGTAGTTGGATATAAATTTTTGTTGCTGGGGGACTATAATTGTTGGGAGTGGTCTATTCTGCCATCTTGCTGATATGCCTCTCCTGCTCTGCCTTAAAAAGTAATAAAATTATGATTCATTCCTCATCATGGATGAAAATTGAAGATGCTATGCTAAGTAAAATAAGCCAGCCACCACAGGATAACTATTGCAATCATCTATTTATATGTGGTACCTACATAAGACCACAGAGAAAAGCAAAATGATGGCTGTCAGAGGATGGGGTGTGTGAGAATTAGAGTTTTAGCATGAAAAGATGAAAAAGTTATAGAAATGGATAGGAGTGATGGTTCCAAAATAGTGCCACAAAACTATATGCTTAATTTTATGTAGTTTATATTTGCTACAATATAAATTGCAAAAGAGAAAAACAATTAGAAATTGGGGAACGGATTTGAATAGATGCTTCTTTGAAGAAGATAATACAATAGCCAAAAAGCACACAGAGATTCTTAATATCATTAGGCATTAAGAAACTGTGAATCAAAACTACAAAGAGATATCGCTTCACACCCACTAGCCAGGTCATAATGGAAAATAGAGGCAGTACTAAATGTTGGTGTTGGAGAAATTAGGATCTTCAGCTGTTGGTCGTAGGAACGCAAAATGTTATAGTTACTTTAGAAAGTAGTTTGTCAATACCTGAAAAGTTAAACATAAAATAAGTACATAATCAAGTAATTCCAGTGGTGTGTATTACTAAATTAGGTGGTTAACCAAAAATTTGTATGTGAATATTCCTTTTGCACTACTTGCAATAGTCAAAAGGTTGAAACAACTCCAATGCCCACCTGATGAACACACAAGTTTGGTATGCTATTCAGCAATAAGATACAATGGGATGCTGATAATGCTACTTACTTTGTAGATAAAGCCTGAAACTGGTTTCTTCCATTTTTTATAACAATCACAAATGATCATGTTTTTATATAATCCTATTTATATGAAGCATTCCAAAGAGGTAAACATATAGACATAGAAAGCATATTATGGTTGCTTTGGGCTGGACATAATGGTTGGAATGTGGAATGGACTACTCATAGACATGGGGTTTTCATTGGAATAATGAAATTTTTAAAATTAGTTAATGGACATCCAGGCTGCTTTCATTTCCTTGCTTATTGTGACCAGAGCAGCAATAAACATGTATCTCTGTGGAAGGACATTCAGTCCTTTGGGCATATGCCCAGAAGTAGAGAAACTTCCCTACTTTTTCCCATAATGGTTGTATTAGCTTATACTCCCACCAGCAGAGAATACAGATTCTTCTTTCCTCACACCCTCATCAGTATTTGTTGTCATTTGTTTCATTTTTTTTATAGAATATGATCCATTGAACTATGAAAGAATATATTTAATCAGTAAAAAATAATTTTTACACATCAAATTAGGTAAAATTCTCTTAAACAATGCACTACTTTCCTTAGAAAAATTATCAATAAGAACCATGAAGTTCTTAGGTTTTGTCCACATTGTATTTCACTGAAATGATGGTTATTTTTAATGAATATGCTATCTTCATACACAGCATTGTACTCTCCCTTCCATTTTTTATAATAGGCATTCTAACTGAGGAGAAAGATGGAATTTCAAAGTGGTTTCACTTTTCATTTTCCTGATGGCTAAAGATACTGAACATTCTAAACAATACTTACTGGCTATTTACATTTCTTCTTTGGAAACTGTCCATTTCATTAGTCTATTTACTGAAGGACAGTTTTGGTTTTTGAGTGTGTGTTTAATTTTTACAGTTTTTATATAGATACCAACACTTTGAGGCATAGCTGGGAAAGGTTTTTCTCCCAATGTGCAGGTTGTCTGTTTACTTGGGTGATAGTTTCTTTTCCTATGCAGAAACTTCCTGGTTTCATGTTGTTGACATTGAGGACTATTTCCTGTTCTACTAGAGCCTTTCAGAAAGGTTTGGACTATCCCTATAATTTGAAATGTATTCCTTGTTTTCTTTTAGCAGCTGCAGGTTTTAAATTAAGGTCTTTGGCTCATTTTAATTGAATTTTCTGTGTGGTAAAAAATCAGGATCTAATCATTCTTCTGTAGTTGGATATCCAATTTTGTCAGCAACATTTGTTGAATAGGATGTCTTTATCTCAGTGTATGTTTTGATGCCTTTGTCAAACATTAGGTGATCATCTGTCTTTGAGACAATTATTGTTTATAACAATCTCTATTGTTCTGCATACAAAATATACCACCAAACACTGAGATGCAGTCCCTATAGCACAGACATAAAGAAAGAGAGAGAGAAAGAGAATATAAAATTGGTAAGAGAAAA
This sequence comes from Neotoma lepida, assembly GCA_001675575.1. Classification (NCBI taxonomy): domain Eukaryota; kingdom Metazoa; phylum Chordata; class Mammalia; order Rodentia; family Cricetidae; genus Neotoma; species Neotoma lepida. The sequence continues at coordinate 1,056,309 of LZPO01000002.1, read as the reverse complement.
ATAATTAAGAGAATCATTTTGATGTGGGAAATAATATATAAGAAATTAAATTTGAAGCAATCTTTATAATTACATTACAGGCTTTAATGAAAAAGGTGGACAGCACACCAGAACAGAAGAATAATTTCAGAAAAAATGTTTTAAAACATTTAATTGTTACAATTTGGATATACAATGCACCCTACGTAATCTCCAGATGGTGACATCATTTAGGAAGGTTGTAGAATCTTTGGACCATGGAACCTATTGAAGGAAGTGGCTATCTGGGGAGCAGGCCTTGGGGTTTTATAGCCTGCCCTCATTTTTGTTTCTATTACATCTATTACTGTTCTGCCACAATATGAGGATATGATGAATCCTATCTGCATGATCCTGCCATTTTAGAGATGTCTGTCACCATGCCTTCCTCACCATGATGGCTGATATCTTTTCACATCATAATCCAAAATAAAATGTCCTTCCCTCAATTTGCTTCTTTTCAGACACTTGGTCACAGTAATAAGAAAAACAATTGTTATAGGAAACTAATATTAAAGTGGAGTCACTGCTGTGATAAACTCATCATGTTTGGGAGAAGAATTAGTTTGGGAGAAGAATGTAGAAGAGCTTAGATCTAGGGGCCAGAGAACCCCCAGAATGCCATAAGCAGAGCTTAACACATGATTCTGGTAGGAGTTCAATGACCAAAATGCTGATAGAAACATGGACAATGGTGGCCAGGATCAAGACCTAGTCCTCTCTTTTAGAGTATGTCTTAGTTAAGTTTCCTATTGCTGTGAAGAGACATTATGAGCATGGCAACTCTTATAAAGGAAAAGATTTTAATTGAGATGGCTTACAGTTCCAGAGGTTTAGTCCATTATCATCATGGTGGGGAACATGGCAGCATGGTGCATGAGAAGTAGCTGAGAATTCTACATCAGGATCAGCAGGAAACAGGAAGTGAACTGTGTTCACTGGCTATAGCTTGAATATAGGAGACCACAAAGCCTACCCCCACAGTGACACACTTCTTCCAACAAGGCCATACCTACTCCAACAAAGCTAAACCTCTTAATAGTGCCACTCCCCATGGGGGCCATTTTCTTTCAAACTACCAGAGAGGAAATGTCTATTCTGTGTAATTGCATGTTGGAAGTGTGTAACAATTTTTTTACAAGAGTTCACAATTAATAGACTGGTGTGAGTTTCAGAAGAGACTTGTGTATGTGTGTTTGTGTGTGTGTTCGTGCGTGCATGCATGGTGTATCCTTCTGTATGTGCTTGTGTGTGCACATGTGTATGGGCCTACATGTCTGTGAATGTATGTATGGAGGCCATACATGTATGGAGTGTTGGGTATCTTCTTCATCTGCCACTCTCCATAGTATGCTTTGAGACACAGTCTCTAACTGAACTTGGAACTCACCAATTTGGTAAGACTAGCTAGCCAGTAGACCCTATAGATCTTCCTGGGTCTACCTCCCTAGCACTAAGATTAAAAGCTCCCATGCTGCCACGCTCAGATTTTATACGGTCCTGGGGATACAAAATAACCCCCATGTTTCAAAGTAAGCACTTTACCAAGTAGATCATCTCCAGCCCAAATTTTGGACTTTAGAACACTACTGGGAGCATAAGACTATGGGGATTTTTGAAGTTGGCCTGAATGCATTGAGATGCCCATGAGCCTATGGGGGCCAAGAACAGACTGCTATATTTGAATGTGAAATGTCTCCTATAGTTTCACGTGCTTGAACACTTGATCCCTAGTGCTAGTGGCACTATTTTGGGAGGTTGAGAGCCTTTAGGAAGGGAGGCCTACCTGGAGGAAGTAGATTTCTAGGGTGCTCACTCTGAGGCTTCCAATAGAACCACTTTCTGCTTGCTTCCACTTCCTCTTCCACCCAAATGTGATGATATGAAGAGTCCCAGCCCCATGTTCCAGCTACTTTGGAGCCAACTGTTTCTACAATTCCCTGCCAGATTGGCTGCCTCAATGCAAACTGTGAGCCAAAAATAAACTTTGATTTCTTTAAGTTGCTTCTTGTCAGCAACAAGAAAAGTAACCAATACAATAACAGAGAATGCCTTTAACTGTCTCATTTAATTTGAAGATAAACCTATAAAGGCTGTACAAACTTTAACACAAGGAGCAGAAAATAAGTAAACAAAACAGAACATCCAAAAGATGAGGAACAATATCAATAGACCTAATGTACATGTATGTATACTAAAAAAATTAAAAAGAAATTAACATTTAATAATTTAAAAACTTTTACAAAAATAACAAGATTTTAAACCATATATCCAAGAATTTTGGAAAATGCAAAGCAGGGTAAATATCATTTTAACACATATAGGCATATCAAATTGTTTAAAATTACAGGTAACATCTTGACAGTAGCTAAAGGAATAAAGAATACAATCCTATGGGAAAACAAAAATAATTATAGCAGATATTATTAGAACTATGTAAGGTAATGGAGTGACACTTTATCACATAAAACATAAAAGCAAGAAAAACCAGTGTCATCCAGAATTTTATGCCCTACCAAAATTATCTTTCAAAATAAAAGTGAAATAATTTTGTTCAGACAAAAGCAAACAGGACTCATACTAGAAAACTTGCATTACAGTAAATGTGAAAATGATTTCTTCATGGAGAAAAAAAAATTCTTAAACAGAAACCTGGGTATTAACAAAATGTTATCTGAAAATGTCTTTAAATAGTTGTAATGTACTTCCTTTAGAAATGTTAAAGAATACCATTTCCTGTCTAAAGCATATGTAGGTGGGCCCTAGTTTCAGTTAAGGTGGGGTGACTCTACTGTATCCTGTCCTTTCTACTAAATGCTGACTTGAAATTACACAGAATAAATGAAGCAGCTATTTGAAGACTGCGGGAGATAAAGGATATCATGAAGAATGAGACTGAGAAGAAGGCCAGAATTCCAAGTAGCATCAAACTGGTGGTGACTTTAAAATTTTTCTCTTAGCATCATCACTCTCTCTGAACTCAAGGCAATTCCAAATCCAAATATAGGCTCCACGTGTAAAACAGGATCATTCCCAAAGTTATCTAGTTCTATTTTCTTATGGGAAGGAATTTTATTTTACATACAAAGAGGATGGAGACTCAGTAATTTCCTCCTCAGCTGGAGAAGAGTTAGATTTAAAGATCACATTTGGGTTAACCATGGTGCCTCAGAAACCAGCTTCTCTCAGACAGCATAGGATACATTTTCCATTTTCTTCAAAGAAAGTTACTTCCTCTGCAGGGGAATTGATTTGAATTGTATCCAATTTTCTCTCTCAGAGGAACCATTTTCACATACAATTGAAACGGGAATTCAGGTCTTAAGCCCAATGCCAGGCAATGGATACTTCAAGTTGTAAGCCAGGAACCACTAAAGACTCCCCCAACAATACACGCTATTGCCATTGATCTTGGTGCTTGCTAGAACTTGAGAGTCAAACCCTGTTGCTGAATACACCAGATACTGGTCACAGGATTTGGATAAATAAAGTTGGGATGGACCTGGAAGCCCCTTCTCAGTGCTGTAAGGTACTTACAATGCAAGCTGGCAGAAATAGAAAAGATCTCAATGGTCCTACTCAGCTATAAATCCTGTGAACAATAATAACAACTGGCCTACCAAGATAATGCTCAATGATGTAATAGTGGCTCTAATATCTTGAAGGTAACCAGAATCTGTCTGATGTGGTTTAAAGTCTGCTCACTAGGAGGGAACTCGTGCCTGATACTGTAAACCTAGGCAAGAACCTGTGGCCGGAGAGGTCATAGACCCTAGAAGAGAACCTACTACTATCATTTTCCCAAAGAAGCTGCATTATGCAGCAGACGTAGGCTACTACAGAGATCCATAACTAGTCAAAATGCAGGGAATAAGTCACAGTGGGGCATGCAGCCTAAATTAGTACATCTATAATATAACCCCTACACCTATTGCTAAGAAAATATTGTGGAAAAGGAGGCAAAATGATTACAAGTGCCAGAGGATAAGGATGCATTCTGCTAGATGGTGCCTTTTGGACATGAAATGGATATCACATCCGTGAACTCTAAGTGGCATGTTATCTGTACAAGATCTACATGAGAGTACATTGGTAGACATTCAAACATGGATGAGATAAAGGTTAAAAGGGCCCTACTCCCTTCTTGAAGATCTATAGGCAGTCAGTAGCTGCTGAGGGCTGGAGAGTCAGTTTTCTTCAGGGATAAGCCCCTCGATAAGCCCATGCCAAAGTGGTTATCCCTAACGCATGCACATATGGACAGCACTAACTGGATTTAATAACATTTATAGAATAAGAGGACCTGAATTTGATAGGAAGACGTGCAGAGGGTACCCTGAGAGGTGTATGAGGGAGAGAGGGAAGGGTGGATATGTAAATACAGTGTGCTCATGTATAAAATTTTCAAAAATCCCATAAAATAAGATGCTATGAAGTTAATTTCATAGCTGAACTTTATGACCAGTGCTGGAGTTTAAGAAATAATAATACCTGTCTTACAAAAGGCAAATAACAAAAACCCTAATTATAGTCATATAACTATTAAAACCAACTCCTGGAGCTGATTTATATATTATGCAGTTTTTAAAAATTACAACCAGTATCCCAACATCTTTTCAAAAGTACAATGGGCAAAGGTTAAAGGAAAAGATAAAGTCATAAAATAATAAATTAGAACATTGCTGAATCAACATTTTTCACTGAGGAGATTACAATATTTGTGGTTTCATGTCCATCTTTTCTGCTATTACTCTCCTCTCTGATTTACAAATGGGCCTCAATCCTAAAGCCAGATTGCTGCAACACTGATTTGAGAAGCTCACTTGTCACTGTTTACTTCTAAGAATCCTTAGGAACATCTGGTTCCCAGCAGCCTGGGCTATGCGTTTGTCTAAAAGTGAAATGCACACAGCTGAGCACAAACATATGCCCACACATGCAATCACATACGCTCATCTGTAAGCATACTTACCCACCAAAAGCAATGGCTCAACTTCCCTGGGACATTCTTAAAAGAAAAAAAAGCCTCCTTAAAAAAGAAACAAGAGTTTCAGTGCAAGAGTTGGTCTGTGCTTTGGTCTGGTACTTACAAAGAAGATATTGAAAATGTCTAATCCTTTCTGAAATAGGGGTTTGGAAAATTCAAGACAGCTATCCTTTTCCAAGTATTTTTGATGTATATGCATTATATACCCTCATGCAGAATCCCCTCATCTGAGACTGTGAAGCTGGTGATGACTCTGGATAGGTGGATGTGGGAGTAAATGAAGAAAAATGATTCTCAGTTCACAGAACTGAGATTTCTTAGTAACATTAAGTTTGATAACTAAACTAAAAATATATGGAGTATAGCTTCACTTTTTACTTTGAAAGTTGATCTACAGACAGATACTGGAGTATATTTCCAAGTTCCATTTACTACTACTATTTGCTACATGGGGAACCTACTTGCCATTTTAAATAGGATGCAGAAACCTACTCTTTTGCACTCAGTTACATGCAATAGGATTTAGGAAAAGCTTTGTTGTAAGACTGCTTATTTGATCAAAGACACCTAATTTGTCTAAAACACTGCTCATTTATGTATTTATGTCTAAACCACTGCTCATTCTACAAACACTTAGAAAAGCTCTTGCTTTTCTTACTTTGAAGAAACATCACCCTCCATGAAAAACAGGAACAACATGTAGGAAAACAAATGAAAGGGAACATAGCTTGAGTCCTATTAACTTATGGGAAAGACTGAGAGCCAATGGGCTTCAGGTGCAGATAGGACTTTTGTAGGGCCCTGAAGAGTCAGAGAACAGAGAAAAATGCCCGTTGCCCACATGGGCAATCCAGATGAGATGGCCAGTTATTCTGGCTCCCTAATCATTTCTGAAACACATATGTCCACCTTCGAACAATTGTGGTGATGGTGACAGTGGCTGTATGTCATTGTAAACTCCTGATCTGAAGAATGCTAAGCCTAACGTGGCTCTGACACGTGGCATCTCATGGGGAATGGAAAGCTGAATGAAATATGAGCACAAGAGAGGTGGCAAGGACACAGGAGACATGTGGCTTTAGGAGAAATAGAATAAATATCATGTTCCTTTGTGGAATTACTTTCTAGGCTACCATTAAAGTTTTTCTTTAAACAATACCTGCTCATAGGGAGAGGAAACATTATTATATTTGGGAAAAAAACTATTTTATAAAAAGTTAAGCCTATACTCCTCAGCAGTAACCAGGTTAACAAAACATTACCAATAAAACAATACCAATATTGTATATTTCTGGTATTAAAATTGGTTATAAAGGCTGGTGAGATGGCTTAGCAGGTAAAGGTACTTGCCATGAAGACTTACAGCGTCAGTTCAAACCCCAGGACCCACATGGTAGAAGGAAAGAACTGATTCCTCATTGTCTTCTGACCTCCACAAGTGTGCCATGGCATAGATGTGTGCTCTGCTAGCTCTCTCCTTCTCTCCCTCTCTCTCACACACAAAATAAGGAAATATAAAACACATTTAAAATGGTTGTAAGCATGATGGTATATGACTATAACCTTAGTACATGTGAGGAAGGATCATGAGTTTGAGACACATGGATTACATAGGAAATCTGAGGCCAGCTTAAGCTTTATAGTGAGACACTGCCTATGCACTACTGCTGTTCATTTCCACCAAATCAAGTTGCAAATTACTTAAGAGATGATGGATGCCTCTCTTGCCTGATGGGCACAGGCTGTTTCTACATACTTGGAGTTCATTGCAAACCAATCAGCATTTTACTGAAAACTTCAGGATATTGTAGCCTCTACACCAAAATGAAAATGAAACTTTAATTGGAGGCCAATCCAGCACTGAACTTGTACCTCCCTAGATCGTGTTTAATCTCAGACATATGTAAAATAGCTGCAGAATACAAATTTTAACAGTTTTGAACATACACTTTGTTGCTGGTACCCTCTATTCACCCTTACAGAGCAATTGAGAATGAGATCTCTGAAAAGGACCGAAGTGTGTACAGCAACTGGCCAACCCTTATATCCTAAGACAGTACAGACAGCAGTCATGCTCTGCTCATGATGGGAGAACCCCTTATGCTTTGGAATCTAGGTTACTTGCCTAAATCTGTAGCGTATGCAATGTATAAGGAATTACAGGGTTTGAGAACTCTCCCAATGACAACTTAAAAATCCTTTAAAAAAGAATTGATGCTGAATTAACTTTAAAGAGAAATAATAACATGAATCCACTCCCTTCAAGTAAAGATCCTTGGGCATGGTGGCTACAGTAAAGAAAGCTGTGAGGGGGCGCAGGGGACAATAGAACAAATTGATTTGGGTGGATGGCAGAAGGACACAATGCCAAGGATCTGAAATATAGTTGAGCAATAACAAGGCTGAGGACAGAGCCTGGATGTACTGGTAGGGATAGAACTAATGTCTCTTTCATGACACTCATTTTTCATTTTAAAGAAAAGAACCAGATGGACATTGGTGCCAGTGACCTTGGAGGATCACTATCACCCTGCATGCAAGGCCTGGCGCACTTTTTCACTTCGCTAGGAAAGGCAGTATCTAGTAAGAGATTTGTAGAAATGGAGTGAAAATGGTGCACTGGGAAGGACTTCCCTTCCCTGCAACAACTTCCCAGGATCAACCCCTTAAGAGCTAGCCTTTAAAGATTTTAAGGACAAAAAGAAGTTACATTATGGAGCTGCCAGGATGCATCCAAACTAGATGCTCACTGCCTTTTTACTTTTATTTGTGTGTTTGTTTGTGGTGCCACGACACTCTGTTTAGTACAGGGTGCCACATGGCTAGGCTTTGTTACCATCTCCATTTGGTCTCTGTGAGAGGCAAAGATTTTTCTACAGATAGATGAGAAAGTTTTGTTGCCCAAACATCAATTGAGAAACTGCGTGTTTCATTGTTGACTTAAATACTAGGTATTTAGTAGCAAGGGAGCAACCCCCGAAACTCAAAGGCTCTTTGGGGAAATAAAATGACATTGTATTTGGCTGTTGTTCTGTTTTGTATACAGAAAGATTTGTTCAAGGAAAGCAAGATTATGATCTTGACATAAATGAAGCAGGACTGAAGCCAGTAAAATGCTATCTCCTCGCCAAGACCTCTTGAACAGGTGAAATCCAGTAACTGATTCATCCAAACATTGCTATTGCTGTTCTAAAGTAGGTACACCAGGGGACTTGTCAGGACATACAGACTAACAAAACAACATCCGTAAATTTAAGTCTGAAAGATAGACTTACCCCTTCATAGAGGCATTTGTCTGTGCTTCTAAAACCACCAGACTATATCATCAGCCATTGTCCTCCACTGAAATGTGGAATGCAACGACAAAACGGGAATGTTCAATTATTCCCCACAATGTAAACAATCCTTACTCCTTTACTGGTACTTCTGGCATCAAAAGTCACCGTTTGTAAAGTCCCTTGAACTGGAATTAAAAGTGGGCACAGAAAGAGTACCTGACACACTACTGATGCTTCAAGAAGTGAATGAAGAGCAAAGTTCCTTCATATGAGAACACTGTGACTATGCCATGGTCGGAAGCAGAGGGAGTGCTGAGGAGAGCATACTCCAGACCAGTGGTCCTTAACCTGTGCGTTGTGACCCCAAAGACCATCTGAAAACATAGATATTTACATTATGATTCATAACAGTAGCAAAATTATATTTATGAAGTAACAATGGTTGGGGTCCCCACAACATGAACTTTATTAAAGTGTCACAGCATTAGGAAGGTTGAGAACCACTGTGCTCTCTGAAAGGAGTCTAGCTCCATGCAAAACAAATTTTCAGAACTTCTGTTCATTTCTGTCTCATTTTCTTTGCAATTTTCTAGTATGAACCAATCTTTCCCTCTGGTTTATTATAGCCATACATACTTATTTTTAAGCCTGTCACTTTAGACCTTCATGGATATGATATCCATGGGTTTAGTTTCAGGTAAGCAAACACAAATGATGGACTAACCCATTGAGGCAGAAAGCCACATGGCTTTTCTTTTCCTGCCCTATACCGCATCTGGAGGTTCTTCTGGCATGCAGAAGACAAGTTCCATCTCTTTTAGCACACTACTGCCACCATGGCAGTGGCTTTTTCAACAGTAGTTTTGTCACCAGGAATTTATATGGCTATACTCAGTAGATGCTGGCAGTGGAAAAAAATACCCTTCTCCCTTTTTGTTTCACCTTCTCAGGACAAGGATGAGGTATATCTCTCTTGGCTGCAGTTTGGCTCTTGTGGCTTTTCCCATGTGTAGGAAAGCTAAGCTTTCCAAACTACAGGGTGATTAGGTCAAGGGACTGGCAGAAACATTCTTTGGCCTGGAAAGATGAATGATAATCCAAGTGTATTTCCTTGTATTAACTCAATGGGACAAAGAATTTGGTTTATCTTCCATTTGCTGTAGGTCAAATCCTTTTCATTGAGAATATGAACCCATTTGTTTTTGCTCTGAATGGCTTGGCTGGTTCCATTCTCATAACCAGGAACAATCTACATTCTCTTTCTGTCTCTCTGTCTCTGTCTCTCTTTGTCTCTGTCTCTGTGTCTGTCTCTGTCTGTCTCTGTCTCTCTGTCTCTCTGTCTCTTTCTCTCATGTGTGTCTAGTACTGGGATAGAACTCAAGGCCCTGCACATGATATGCAATGCTCTACCACTGAACCATACTCTCTGCCTGATTTTTTTTGGAAATTGAAAGTGCAAAACCCCACATTTTCCTTTTCCCAGGACAGTTTTAATTGTTCTGCTTTTGTCTAGAGAACAGCCCCTACTTGTCCATGTACTGGCTAACAATGCCAGTACATGGGACAGTAGACTAAAGGAGAGATGGATGATCATATACACCATGGACAGAAGTTGATGGTGGCCACATGGGTACAGAGGAAGAAGAATCTACACTATTAGATGCATCTCGTAGGTGGAGAGAATTCTTCTTCCATCTAGATTTGCCATAGTCCATGATGGCAGAATGGAAACTATGGCACCAGGAGCATCTCAAACAGTAAGCAGAAAGTAGAGTAAACTGGGAATGGAGCCTGGCATTTGAAACCTCAAAGCCTGCCCCTAGTGATACACTTTCTCCAGCAAGGCCACACAACACACACCTCTTTAGCTTCCCCAATTGGCCCACCAACTGGGGACCAATTACTCATCTTGCCCAAGACAA
>LZPO01000002.1:969244-1036157 GCA_001675575.1 Neotoma lepida | reverse complement strand
AAAGAAAACAAGGAGGAGTATATGACAGGGTTTGAAGGGAAGAAAGGGAAGTGGGGAATGATATCTAAAAAATTAAAATATTTTTAAAAGATAGAGCTTTGGTGAATGAGTGCTTACATAGAATGTACAAAGCCGTGGGTTTGATCTCCACTACCACACACAGAAAATCACCATAACCAACTGTAACAAAACTAATTGTGAAAGGTTTTCCACAAACTGCCATAGAACCAAAGGTTCTGCTTCCAATTAAGGATGCCTACTGAAATTTTATTCATGTTAAACTATGTTTGAACTAAAGTTACCCCAATACATTAATGTGTTTGAAGATGTCTGGAGTTTTTTAAGAGAGTATCTATAGTTGAATACACTTTGCATGCTATTTTATGAGTTCCATGAAAAGCTAAGTTTATGAGGTTACCAACTGGTAGTAATTATTTATTTTCACATCCCTCATTTCCTTCTCAAATCATCAAGACTTCAATTATATATTCCAGAAGAATCGCATTGAAGTCTGAAAAGGACAAATGTACTTCTGCTGAGGTCACTTCTGGGAAACAACGAATGGCAGTGGGCTGTAGCAGATGGCAATCCTGTCAGGTGGTGGTGGTTATCATTACAGTAGGTTTCATCATCGTTCCCTGCCATTTTTATATAGAATTGAATATGTGCTTGCTGAACTTTGGAGACATAAGCACATGTGGGATGTTCTAGCTAAACAAATATCCTTAGAAGGAAAATATAAGTGGTGGTCAGAGACCTAACCTAAAATGGTTAAAAGATGGGGCCTTGCAATGGAGAATTCTTCTAGAACCTCTTCTATGACCTCTAGGCTTGTGAGAATTTTAGGGGCTAATGAATTATATTCCAATACTTTTCAAAGTGAGGTTTGAGGAACAGTGCTTGGGAGTGCTGAGTGGCTCTGCTAAATGCAGACATTTCCCAACATGCTTGTGAACATGAAATTGCATCAAATACACAACCAGCTTGATCAGTACTAGAATGATAATAGAACAACAGCCTTGGGAAAACTCATTTCCCATCACTGCTGTAACATGGGCTAATTAAAAGTCCATTTGCACTTTTCAGAACTCAGAAAATAGTAATAGCAATCAATATGTATTTTACACAGTCTACCTTTCAACAGATATGAGACTATTCAACATTTTCTCAAACCTTGAAAATCTCCACCTTAATTGGGTCAAAATTAGACCATGGATCTGTTCTTAATGCATATGAACCAAGAAAGCCAGGATAATATCTACCACAACCTATATTTCTTTTTCATTATTCCTCCAACTATTGTTTTTCCTTCAAAAGGGTGGTCTCATTTAAACTCCTTATTAATTTAATGAACTTTTTCTGATTCCACCACATACATGGCAATTTATAATTTCCGAAGTGCCTGTCTTATACACGGGAAGAAGTGCAACCTTATCATTCTCAGTTTACAGATAAGATGACTGACATAGTCAACTAATAGAAAGGAAAGATGCCAAGAACTGACCTCTTAACTCAAGCCTAGTGCTCTCTGAACTTCACTGGCACAAGAAAATTTGTATAAAGAAATGAAAGTATAGTGAATATTACCAAAGGGGGAACTGGTCATATAAAAGAATAAACACAACTTGTTTTTCTGCTAATACCATGACATTTTGATTTTATTAGGGAATTTTGTTAAATAAGTAAATTTTGGCTTCTCATGTCACAAATAATTACCATGTGAGATGATAGATATATTAATCTGCTTCACTATAGCATGCATTTTACTATTAATATAAACTTCATAATAATATGCTATAAACCTCAAATATATACAACAAATTTTATTTAAGATAAATAAGATAAATTTTAATGACAACCTTTTAATGTTTAAGTATCTAGAAGGGTACAGTTAACAAACTTGGAGTGCTGAAGAACTGCTACAATGGATTGAGAAAACTCCACAATTTTTCTAAAGAAAAACTGTATATTTTTGTTCATTTAATTTTTTTTAATCAAATGTAGCCTGCTAACCCAGAAACTCCTTTAGGACACTTTCCTTATGATATGTTCTTTGTATTACTTAGCTTACAATGTCTATCACTGCATAAGGGAGATGCTTAGTAAATGAGTTGTTCAAAGGTGTTTTTTAAAAAAAGACTAGCTTATTTTATTTGGCATGATTATCACCAGATTCATAGATTTTTCTGCAAGTGACATGACTTCACTCTTCTATTAGGGCTGAAACTCCTTTGTGTATCTATACAACACATTTTTTTGTGTATCTCTTGATGAACACCTATGTCAGCTGTTCTCAACCTTCCTAATGCTGCGACCCTTTAATACAGTTCTTCATGTAGTGGTGACCCCAACTATAAAATTATTTTTGTTGCTACTTCTTCACTGTAATTTTGCTACTGTTATGAATCATAATGTAAATCTCTGTGTTTTCTGATGGTCTTAGGTGAACCTTGTAAAAGTGTCCTTTGACCCTCAAAGGAGTCTTGACCCGTAGGTTGAGAACCACTGACTTAGGCTATTCCTCTATCATTGCTATTGTGAATAGTGCAGTAATGAAAATGGACGTGAAAGTACCTTTATGGCATACTGACTTAGATTCCCTTGGGTTATGTACCTAGGAGGAGTACATTTAGATCATATGGTAGTTCAATTTTTAGTTCTTTAAGGAACCATCATACATATTTTCCACAATGGCTGCACTGGTTTACATACCCTCCAGAAGTACATGAAAGTTCCTCCTTCTTGTCACCCATGCTATACTTTGATGCCATTTTCTTCTTCATAATATCTATTCTGACTGAGGTAAGATGGAAATTCAAAGCATTTTTACTTCACAATTTCATAATGGTTAAAAATGTTGAACAATTTTTTTTCAAACATATTGACGTGTTCTGTTTTCCTCCAGTAGTTGCAGGTCTTACATTAAGGTTTTTTGATCCATTTTGACTTGACTTTTGCACAGGGTGAAAGAATTTAATCTACATTCATTCTTCTACATGTGGCTATCCGGCTTTCCTAGCACCATTTGTTGAAGAGGCTATTTTTGTTTGTTTATTTTTTTTAACATCTTTGTGAAAGATTATGTGCCTATAGCTGTGTGAGTTCATTTCTAGGTCCTCTAATTTGTTTAGTTGGTCTACATGCCTGTTTTGAGCTACTACAATTAGTGCTATTTACTATAGGTCTTTGTTTTGAGGTGAAGTATTGTGATACCTCCAGCACTGGTCTTTGTGCTTAGGGTTGTTTTGGCTATTGTGTGGCCCTTTCTTTTTCCATATGAATTTTAGAATTATTCTAGTTCTTTGAAGGATACTGTTGAAGTTTTTATGGATATTGCATGGAATCTGCAGGTAGTTTTTGGTAATATAGCTATTTTTAAATTAAATTAGTTAATTAATTTTTTTCAAGCCCCATCACAGTTTTCCCTCTCTCCCTCTTCTCCTTCAGTCCCTCCTCTCAACCTCTGCTATTCACTCCTACCACCACATCCAAAGGCTAGACTCAAAACCAAAAATACAGTTACTTTTCATTCTCCCAATTCATGAGCATGGGAAGTCTTCCTATTACCTAGTGTGCTTTTAAATTTCTTATAGCAATGTCACACACTTTTCACTGTATAGGTCACACCCCATGTTAGGTTTATTTCAAGGTATTTTATTATTATTTTTTTTACTAATCTATTCCGAAGGAATTTTTTTGCCTGATTTTTCTTTCTTTCTTTCTTTCTTTCTTTCTTTTTTTTTTTGACACATTTTATATTGGTGTATAGGAAAGCCAATAAATTTTGTACATTGATTTTGTATCCTGCTACTTTACCAAAATGTTTATCAGATCTATGAGTGTTTTGTCGTTAAGTATTGTACAGAGTTGTCTGCATATATGTATGCATGTGGATGTATGTGTGCAAGTGCATGTGCATGTGTGTGAAGGCCCGAGAATGATGCTGGGAGTCTTCCTTGATCACTCACTACCTTATTCCTTGAGATAGGGTCTGCCAATTGAACACAGTGCTCATTAGCTTGCTCTGGAGATCCCCTATCTGACTTCCAAGTGCTGGAATTTGAGGCAGTCTGCCAACACCATCCAACATTTACATTATTTCTCGTTGTTCAAACTTCTGGTATCATGCTTGCATAGCAACTGATTTGTCCACTGAGTCATTGTCTCAGCTTAATAATTTCACTTCTACCTTTCATATTGGTAATCCTTTTGTTTTTCCCTTGCTTTATTGGTCTAATTAAGACTTCATGTGCTGTACTGTATAAAAGTGCAGACAATTATCACCCTTTTCTTAGTCTTGATCTTGGAAGAAATGCTCTTATTTTTTTTTCCCAATTAGTATAACATTTGCCACAGATTTACAACATACAGTCTTTTTCATAGTGATGTGTGTGCCTTATATTCCTAGTTTCTTCAGGGCTACTATCATGAAGGGATGCTTCGCTTTGTCAAAAGTGTTTTGTACATTGATTAAGATGACCATGTGATTACTGTTTAGTGTATTTACATGCTGCATTACATTGATTTATTTGTGTAGGTTGAGCCATCCTTGCATCCCTTGAATGAAAACAACTTCATGGTATATTATCTTCTTAATGCATTTTAAAACGTGGTTTGCAAGGGTTTTATTAAGGAATTTTGAGTCTACATTCACCAGAAAATTGATATATAGTTTTTTTTTGTCCTTATCTTATTTTGGCATGAAAAGTAATGCTGGTACCACAAAATGTATGTGATAATAATCATTCCTTTTCTATTTTATAGAGTTGTTTGAGGAGTACTAATGTTTAACTCTTTATTTGTTGAGGGAATATTACTGTTTCAATTTTGCTGTTTATTAAAGATCTGTTTGAATATTTTATATAATCTTGAGTTAATTTTTTTAGGTTATTTGTATCTAGGAAATTACACATTTCGTGATTTTTCAGTTTTTCAGAAAAGAAGTTTTCAATGAGCCTCTGGGTTTTATAAGAATTTCTTATAATGTTATCACATTTATCTATAATTTTATTAACTTGGAATTTTCTCTTTCTTTTGGTTAGTTTAGCTAGGGCTTTGTCAATCTCGTTTATTTTTTCAAAGAACTTACTTTTTCTTTTATTAATTCCTTGTATTGTTCTTTTAGTTTTATTTCATTAATATCCCACCCTGATCTTCATTATTCTTTTCCATCTACTATGTCTTCTTGCATTTTGAACTTGATGTGTATTATTAAGTTCTTTATTTGAGATGTCTTTTATTATTTTAATGTTAAGTAACCATACCTATGAACTTTCTTGTTATAACTGCCTTTGCTATATCCCAAAAGTTCAGATGAATTGTGCTTTCAGTTTCATTTGACTTTAGGAATTTAAAAGAATTGTCTATTTTCTTCAATGATACACTAGTCACCCAAATGTATATTGTTTAGTCTCTAATAGTTTGTATAGTATCTGTGTTTTCTCATGCTATTGATTTCTAGTTTTATTTTACTATGCTTTGATAAGATATAAGAAATTAATTGGTTCTTTTGTATTCATTAAAACTTGGTTTGTGGCCTAGAATAAGATCTTTTAAGTAAGATTTTGTGAGTGGCCAAAAAGAATGTTGCATTAGTCAGGACTCTCTAAAGGATATATATATATATATCAATTTATGTTTTTATGTGATGAAGAAAGAGGGAAGTGCAAATATCAGCTTAATATATGTGTACATCTTCACAAACATATTCTTAACAATACAGGACAGAAACATGTCAATTACAGTCCTCGTTTTTGCAACTGGTCATGTGGCTTTATCTAGTACTCAAAACTACCTTGATCTAATATTTCCTCTACCTTCATCAAGTACCTCAGTAGGTCTTGGTTTTTTCCCTGGAAGATGACCCATACTTCCATCCCTGAGGTCTAGGCCCTTTGTCATCCTATCTGGAGTGGGTTTTTATAGTTTCCTATTGACTTTAATCACAGGAAATAGTAATATCATGAGACACCCTAAATAATCTCCTGTTCTCCAGACATAATCCTCCTTATCTCCACCGTGGAGAAGCAATCTAATTACCTCCTGGTAGTCTGGATCAATCACCTGTCTTTTTTAGCCTACTGAATTATGGGTATTAACAGCCCAAAGTGGCCTGGAGAAAGTTTTAACTTCTGGGTTAATAGTTTGCCAGCATCTCCTGGCAGAAGTGGTCGCTGCTCTGAAACCAAAATTCCTAGGCCACAGAGCATAATATCACAGGGATAGGAAGTAGAAACTTTCCTTGTGGGTCACTAGGTGACAGACAGTACCATTCCCATCTCTACCTCTTCATTCCTAGACCTGTCAATGCTAGCTACAGAATAAACTACCATATTAGACTCTAACTCAAAGCACATACAAACTTATGAAGCAGCCTTCCTTCATGATTTCTACCTCTGCTTCTGCCTTGAGCTCTTGCCCTGTCTTCCTTTAATGATGAATTGTGACCTGGAACTGTAAACCAAACAAACCCCTTCCTCAACAACTTGGAGTTTTTTCATAGTTTTTTTTTTTTATTACAGCTACAGAAAAGTAACTAATACAAATGTGTATTCTGTTTCTGTTGAATATAAATATCAGGGGATACCTGTTATGTCCATTTGAACTATGATGTAGTTTAATTCTGATATTTAGTTTGAATGACCTATCTGTGGATAAGAGCTGTATATTGAAATTACACAATATCATTTTATCAGGATTTATATGGCATTTTATGTTCACTTTTTAAATGAAGCTAGTAGTTCTAATGTATAATGCATATATATTTATAATTGTCATATCTTTCAGATGATGTGTTTCTTTTATTCATATGTAGTAGCTTTATTTCTTATGGCTAATTTTTGTTTAAGGTCTACTTTGAATATCAGAATATCCATGACAGAATGTTTTCAGCTTCCATTTGTTTGACAAATTTATTTCTATCCTCTGACGATCTTTAAGTGTCTTTGACATTGAGGCATATTTCTTGGAGACAGATAGTTTGATCTTGTTTTTGAATTCAGTCATCTGGTCTGCATGTTTTAATGGGAGATTTGAGGCCATTTACAGTCAATTACTGAAGGGAGGTTTCTAATTTCTATAATTGTGTTGCTTATTTTTCTGGTTGGTTGAATTTTTGTTTGTTCTTTTCTTTTTTCTCTATTAGGATTAGGGTTTTGTTGGGCATGATGGATTATTTCTTATTTCTCATTTGTTTATCCATTTCTCTTATAAAATTTATTCTTTCCTGTACCCTCTGATTAAGACTGTTTTTATTTCTCCTCTGTGTTAAGGATTCCATCAAGCATCTTCTGTAGTGCTAGCCTGGTGGTCATGAATTGCTCCAGTTTGCATTTGTCTTGAAATATCCTTATCTTTCCTTCAACATTAAATGAGCTTTGCTGGAAATAGCAATCTTGGTTGGCGGTTATTTACTTTCAGAACTCAAAATACACCATTACATTCTTTTCCTAGCTTTGGGTTGCTGAG
The DNA here is from genome assembly GCA_001675575.1 of Neotoma lepida. NCBI lineage: Eukaryota > Metazoa > Chordata > Mammalia > Rodentia > Cricetidae > Neotoma > Neotoma lepida. The sequence goes on along the minus strand of LZPO01000002.1, from coordinate 1,028,690 downwards.
AAGCCTGATGCTATTCTGATGTATTTGCCTTTGTAGCTTGGTAGGTATGTGTTTTTCTCTTACAACACTATATATGTCACCTTGACTGCATTGTGGGAAAGTTCTTCTCTCTCCTGTCTATTTGTAGTTTTTAATGCTTTTTGTACTTGGATGTTATTTTTTTAAGCTTGAGAAATTTTCTGGTATAATTTAATTGAAATGGTTTTCTGTGACTTTTGTTTTTATCTCACTTCCTCTTGCTGTCATATAGATTCTTAAGTTTGGTCTCTTGATCACGTATGAGTTCTTACGTATTGTGGCCGTATATACTCATTTTTATTTAATGTTTGAGTGAAATATCACCTTGACATTGTTTCCATCCCTGATGTTCTTTTTTATACAAAAGTGAAATGTAGAAAAAAGTAAAGCAAATACAATAAAGTAAATAAAAATATTATATTACCACCAGTCTATAATTCTTCCTTGTAGGATGCATATGGTTCCTTCTACCCTATAAGTTGTCTTTTGTCGCTGACTCTGCAGGTAGGAAGAAGTTGCTAAATTCTATGCAGTTCAAAACAAGTTAAACCAGAATGTCTCCACTGCTGGGTGAGATTCCTGCACAAGAATCAGTCCTCCACCCAGGCCCTCAGTAGGAATTTCCTGGTCATCAGTAGGCCCATGCCAGTTACTGCCTGCTCTCTGATGTGCCTAGTGATCACGTTTTTCTATGCACGGTTGTCACTATCAAAGGCTCTAAAGGTGTGGGGGAGGGCACCCATGCTTGTATTTATCTTTGCCTCTGGGTTTTCTTCTCACTAGGACCCAGACAACTTTTCCAAACTCATGACCCACAGCTCTTGCCTGGATATGTTTGTATTCTTGAGTCTATGCCGGGTTCAGCTCATTTCTTTTGTTCCTAGTTGTCAGGGTCCTGGCTAACCTAATTAGTGGAAAGGGTAGGGGGGGATTAGAGATTTTATAGTGCCAGATTTTCTGCTCTTCCTGACAGAGCAGTTTGATGGCAGGGCCTCAAGAACAGCTTCCTCTTTTGTCCCAGCTTTGAAGGAAAGGAGGCACAGCTACAGCAAGCACCTTCTAAGTGTCTGCTTCTGGGCCCCATGCAGATCTCCTTTTCAACGTCTTGTGGAGTTTGCTTCTGGAGACCTTAGTGTGGGAAGTGTGGGAAGTGTGGGAATGGGATCCTTTCCCTTCCATTCTACTCTGTTCAGTGTTCTAGATGACACTTCTTTTGTAACACTCATTGTTTCTGGATTTTATAGTCTTTCTTGTTATAGGCTCTTGGTTTTTGAGTCTGAAGAGCAGCCACTGGAGTTTCCAGGCTTTGTGTCACTTTACAAGGAATTGGACAGAGACAAGATGATCGTTAAGGAGATAATTTATTAAAGGAGAGATATAAGAGTTTGGAGGCCTGTGGCCTGGCTTCAGGGTGCGTGTGACCTTTTATAGGTCATTTACATCATAACCACCTCTCCGAAGTTGGTATAATGTGGGTTTATTTGAGCATGCTCCCTTGGGCTAATGAAATCCAGTGGGGCTAAGGGGTTCAGCTTTCCTATGTTAATCTCTGCAAACTCCTCCTCCACCTATTTCCTGTTGTCCTGCTTCATTGTCAGTCTTTGTATTGATTAGTCTACAGCACAGCCTCTACATTAACTAAAGGCTCAGGGGAGATGGTAGAAGAGGGGGCAGAAAGAGATTATAAAAAGAGGGCCAGGAAGTCTGCTGCAAGGTTGTGTCTTCTAGCTATGTCACGGAAGTCACACCCATAAAGCATCAACAATATGGTTGCCTCAACAGGACCCAAACAATTGATATGCCAACGTGAGTGGAGGGAAATCTTATGGGGCCTCAACCTTAGCTGAAGAACTCTAGGCAATTAACAACTGCTGAGAGAAGGAGAATTAGTCTTCCCCAGGGATGAGCCCCTTAAATGGTTACCCAATGCCATGTGACCAGCACTAAAACCATAAACATACAAGCAACATAAAATTGACTTGGCAGGTTATATTTATACATTTATTCATTATATATACATACATATGTATATAATAATTTAAAAATTAGAGGTCATGAATTTGACAGGGGAAGGGAGGGGCTTGAGGAAGGAAAGGGGGGGAAGAGATATAAGTATATTTTAATTTTTTAAAAAGTACCATATAGACCTCAAAGAAAGAAAGAAGAAAGGAAGGAAGGAAAGAAAAAAAGAAAGGAAGGAAGAAAGAAGGAAGGAAGGAAGGAAGGAAAGAAAGAAAGAAAGAAAGAAAGAAAGCAAGCAAGCAAGCAAGAAAGAAAGGACGAAAGAAAGAAAAGGAAGAAGCAAAGAGAAAGAAAGAAGGAAGACTGAGTCTCAATCAGAAGAACAATTGGAATTCACCCAGTACTAGGTCTTACAACTGTGCCTTTCTAAAGGCATGGTAATGGGAAAAATTAACTCTCTGTACATCATTAATGTCTTTGGATGGCCTCTTTGTTTGAAAAGATTTGCATTTCCTGGTATCATCAAGACAAATAAATTGCACAACAGACACTTCAAATTGCAGATAGGAATTTCACCTAAGCCACTTATCATGTAGAAAACTTTCTATAGCATGGTATGGAGTGAGTAGAAATGACAATAGAAACATGATCAATATAAAAAACATGCACTGACTACACAAAACTGTTACAACTCCATTTTTTATTGTTTCTACAACCTTTTATTTAACAATGGTTTATGAGTCTTTTACATAGTGCTAGGCAATTCAACTGGTCTTTAATACAAAACAAAGTTGTATAATCTCAAGAGATAATTAAAACAAAAAAGTCCAAAATACAAGACAGGATATATTTCAAGGCTGTAGCATGGTAGTTGTGTGGCAGCATCTAAGATTAATTGTAGAAATAAAGACCAGATAATTTGACTGGGCCATAACACTAATTGAGGGTTTGATTGTCCACTTTGCCAATGAGGTATACCAGGTTCTTAATTTTTTAATTTTGTTATTGTTTAAATTTATGTGTGTGTGTGTGCGTGTGTATGTGTGTGTGTGTGTGTATGTGTGTGTGTGTGTGTGCATGCATATGTGTGTCAGTCTGTCTGTGGTAGGGGTATGTGCCAAGTGTCTGCCTAGGTCATAGGCTTTGAGTCACACTGAAGCTGGAGTCACAGGTGTTTGTGAGCTGCCTGAGGAGTGTGCTGGACTCAAGCTCTCTGCAAGAGCAGCATGAGCTCTTAACCACTAAAGCATTTCTCTAGCCCCCTCATTATTCAAGGATAAATTAGAAGGATGGCTTGTTCAGCTAAAGACAAGGGAGGTGTCCTTTTTTTTTTTTCAAAATTGTGCCCTCCAAAAACTAATGTCTGGTAACATACTAATGTATGATCTGTAGTAAAAGGATTTCTCAGCAAGTTTGAAAACAACGGGTAAAATAAAGGTAACTCATGTATATTTTTACTGCCATTAGTGTGTTGAGGTATAAAAATCTAAGTGAAAAAAGGTATGCATGCATGAGATGAGTGTGGTAGCCCACGTCTTTATTCCAGCACTTGGGAGACAGAGACAGGAGGATCTCTGTGAGCTCAAGCCAGCTTGGTCTACAGAGTGAGTTACAGGACAGCCAGGGTTACATAGAGAAACCCTGTCTCAAAATACAAAAAGTATGCAGCATTCCTTAATTTGTTGGTTATGAAATCACTCATTCCTCTCAAAGCAAAACCACTGAAACATTTTCTTATGCTAGGGGTCCAAAGAATACAGTTTGGAAGCTGTGAACACTTTAGTTCACCAAACATCCTGTTAGCCAGTTGGTCATTTCTGAAAGTCCACTTCGTATCAAACATTGCTCTACTCACTGTATAGCATTTTCACAAGATACCTAAAAGATGTTCTGGGCCAGTAAGGTGGCTTAGCTGCTTAAGGAGCCTGCCACTAAGGCTGAGAATCTGAGTGTGATTCTCCAGGACCCAAGATTCACATGGTGAAAGGAGAGAACACATTCCCATGTGCTGTTTTCTGAAATTCATTCACTCCCTCCCTCCTTCTTTTTCTTCCTCCATTTCTTCCTCCTTCCTCCCTCCCTTCTTCCCCCCCCTTGTCTTCCTTCCTTCCTTCTTTTCTTCCTTCCTTCCTTCTTTCCTTTCTTTCTTTCAAGTAATCTTATACTGGTCATAGTGGTGTGCATCTGCAAAGAGGATCTTAAATTTAAGATCAGACTGTGATACACAATGAGTCCCAGCCTAAAAAAAACCAGGAATCCTGCATGCTACCTATGAAAATAATGTTTATACACCTATGAAAATAAAGTTCACTATTCTGAGATTTATGTAGAATTGGCTATTTTCCCCTACTCTGCCCTGCAAAACCTGACTTACAGAATTTCTTCTTATTCTTGGAGCTTCAGTAGACATAACGATAACATACTTGATTACATCTAACTTGTCCAATAAATAATTACCTTATTAATAAGACTGTATTCTAGTGTGTACAAAATTGTTAAAAAAATGCTGAATACTTGTATGTGGCTTCCTCCACTGGACCGGGAATCTGAATCTTACATTAGCTGATATGGAAAATAAATAGCTTTTTGTCTTTAGGAAGAAAAAGAAAACATTTAAAATTTTCAGTAAATCCAAGAATCCATTTATTGATAGAAACCATTTTGTCAATATTAATTTATCATATATCACACAAGAAAATATTTTAAGATAAATAAAAAATGACTTTGGGAAGAAACAAGGTGAAAAGGTAGGATTAAGCAAGAAAGAATATAGTGATAAAAGCAACAGGAAGCTGAGGCCTAATGGAAATACTTGCCTATTATTATCAGGAAAAAAAATGCCTGATCAAAAAGCCTGTCTAAAATACATTAGGCAATACTGTTGAATATAGAAAAAGAAAGTAATGGGAAACTCTACCACAGGGTCATTGCAAATGAAAAGGTTTGGTAAATGATATGTGCTCTTATGGAATTTATGAAAAGAGAAAAGTGGTTTAATGTTTACACCCACATAAAACTGATAAATTATTTGTTTAAACCATTAATATTAGGAAGAGGGAAAATGAAACATGAGTGAGCACTAAAGAAAGCAGGTAAGTAGCTTCACTAGATCTTGGGGAGGGAAACATTATAAAGCTCACTTTCATTATGCTTGCTGAAGCAGATGTTCTCATGTCTCAGGTGTTTCTATTTCTAACCTATCAGTTAAGTAATTAAGTTATAGCAATTCACTGGATGAAGCCCAAGTAACTAAGCACTCATATATGTATATGTGCAAATCACCATCTGTGATGGTCATCATTTACTCTTATACCCACAAAATTTTAATTACATTTCCCACCAATGCCTCAATTCTTGTCTTTATAATTCATAAAACCTAGCCTCATTGAACATAGTGACAGAAAATGGGTGATTTTTGACACATATGAAAAATTGGAAAATTATTATCCTTGGACACCCAAATATCTGATTTAGCATTGTGGAGAAGTGCAAAGTGTCTCTGAGCAAGAATCTTCTACTACCAGAATGCTTTAACATAACATAAACCTCAACCCATGGAGAGGTCTTCATTTCTTCATTTAACAAATATTTACCAAGTTCTTATTTTATGAATGCCATTGCTCTGGAAAATAGGAACTTACTTGTTAACACAACAAAGTTAGGCTCTCTTTTTGTGGAGAAAGACAATAAAAAGCAAACAAGAAAATTACAGAATATAATGGCTTATCTGATGGAAATAGAGCTATATGCTAAAAAGTAATGGGAGATGGTGATGGTGGGGTACAAGTGGAAAATTTTAAATAAATTTGTGAAGAAAGGCCTTCCTGAAGTGATGCATTTGTACACTATGAGTGATAAGAATAATGCTGCTATTTTTAGATGTAAGGGAAGAATTTTCTGGGTGCAACAATCAGAAAGAGCAAACCAGTATATTGGTAACCACTTGACAAAATGCTGAAACTATTTAGTTGATAGGCAAATATATCATCTGATAAAACAGGAAACATGACTACTATTCAATACCTTTCCCATCTTTGTTATAATTGCAGAAGAATGGTGGAACTCAATCTAATCTCCCATACAATGTATTCCCCCACTGATCATCATGGCTCTACTGCTTAAATACATTCATTCAGTGCTTAAGGCAATACACCTCACTCTGAGGGGTCCCAGATGCTACAAGTTTTCTTTGTACACTAACTCAAAATTGGTGTTCAGGAATTCTCAATAATTGACTCTAGTTCTAGCTTTTCAAAAGTAAGCAATGTAATGCCATTCACTACTCTTTTCTAAGCCAAGTCTTCCAACCATTGTTTAGGGCTTCTAGACCATCTAGAAGCTATGCTTCCTCCAGATACATCATAGTGTCTTAGTAAATTACTTTAAACCAAACCAGGACATATTTACGAACTTAAAGATAAAGATTCAGGTTCCATTTTTTAAATAATAGAATTATATATTAGCACACTCACCAAGTATGTTTAAACAATTTATTTCGCAGAGAAAAATAATAATAAAGATCAACAGTGATCATGATTGTACATTATAGATACATTAAATGACAATACTTCAAATGGTTGAAAATTTTGTGCTGTGCATATTTTATCATAATAATATTGATATATCAAAGTGTTACTATGGTATTAGCTACTTCGTACAATGAACATTTGCTAAAATATATTGAAAAGGAGACAGCTCAATCAGTAAAGTGGTTTCCTAGAAAGCATGAGGACCTGTCTTAGACCCCCAGACCCTGCATTAAAAAAGCTGGGATTGGTGGTGTACGTTTGTAATCCCAGTCCTAGGGAGGCAGAAACAACTATATCCTTGGAAATCAGTGGCTACCTACCCTGGCCTACTTGGTGAGTTCCAGGCCACTGAGAGACCCTATCTTAAAAAAAATGTTGGACAGAACTTGAGGACTGACAGCTGAGATAGTCTTCTGGCCTCGACATACATGTACACACATATGAATGCATGCACATGTGCCTACACACACATGAGCATACACACAAATGCATACTATATGTGTGTATATATGAACATATACATACACACACATACATATACATGTATATAATGTATGTATGTACTGAAAACATCAGTGTGAACTCAGCAGTAAAAAAACATGCTGTAAATTGAAGCCTGATGTGGTGGTTGCCCACACCTTTCCAGCACTCAGAGGTAGAGGTAGGCAAATCTCTATGAGTTCAAGGTCAACCTGGTCTACAGAGCAAGTCCCAGGACAGGCAGGGCAGTTACACAGAGAGACCCTGTCTCGAAAAGCCAAAACAAACAAACAAAAACAAAACAAATAAAAACAAAAACAAAAAAGTGCTGTAAATGGGTTAGGCACAACTGCCATCATAATTTCATTTTGCTAACTGCTTCCTGACATATTGAAGTACATGCTTAACTTTCATATACACTAACACAGAGACAACCATTAGGATTTTTTTGACACATGGTCTCATGGCTATGTAGCCAAGGATGAAGTTGAACTTCTGGTCTTCCCACCTTTACCTGTCAGGTGCTGAGACTGCAAGCCTGTGCTACCACACCCAGTTTCTGCAGTGCAGGAGATCAAATTCAGGTTCTTGTGCATGCTACAAGCACTCTACCAATGGAGCCACATTCCCAGCATACACCAGGACCTTGGAACTGAAATTTGACTGCTACTAAATTCTGTGCTAATGTTAAAGTTAGAGAAGGTCAGTTATACTTAGTCCATTTCGTGTAGCTATGACAGAGTACTGCAGACTGTGTAATTTTCAAAGAAGAAAAATGTGTATCTCATAGTTCTGGAGGCTGAGAAGTCTAAGGTTGAGGAACTGATATCTGGTGAGGGCCTTGCATTTTTTCTGTATCACCTCATGGCAAAAGGCAGCTGAGCAAGAAAACACATGTGGGCACAAAAAATTTATCATGCAGCCTAAAGACCTTTTAACCCGTGACGATGAGGTCCTCTTGACCTAAATGTCCTAGTAGACTCCACTACACGACAATGTTGCATTGGTGACTAGGTTTACAGCATATGGTTTGGGAGAACACATTCAAGCCTTAACAATTCTGAAATCCGTAATTTAATGTACTTTAAAATTATTATTAATGGGACTAACCATTTAAGACCATAGTTATGAAACGTGAGACATCAAATTTGAAAACAATTTTGAAATAAAAAATATCATTATTGTTAGCTACAAGAAAGAACATATGAAGCAGAATGGGTGCAAGAGGGGGTGCTACTCATAGTAATTAATAAGATATGTTTCAGAATTAGGTCAGGGAAGCTGATTCAAAAGGGTTTTTGGGGTACAAGACAGCAAGCACCGCAGGGATTTTGATACAAAAGCCAGATTTCTAATACTATATTTGTTGATTTTTTTCATTTTCTTTTTTCTTGATTTTTGAAAGTTAGCATATGGAGTTATGTGCTTCATTGTGACACTTTCACACACACACAATACTCACATGCACTCACACATGCACACACGCACACATGCACGCACCATTATGCTTTGCTTTTATTCAACCCTCTCCTCTACTTCACTCCTCCATCCCTCCTGCTCCCTCACTCTTGCTGGTTCCCTTCTTCTCACCAAATAGTTCTCTGTTATGTTTTCATGTCATTTCAATTCCATTACAGCCCTCTATCCTCAAGTTAGGATCTCCCCTTGGTCCCCTTTCTACCTTTTAATGGAAACAATAGTCCCTGAAATAGTTCCAAATGAAGGAAGGAAAGAAAAGGGTATTTACATTTTAACTAATTTTGTTTAAATGGAGAGTCATAATCAGTGGAGGTTATTGACCCAAAGCATAAATGTACAGGTATATATGTACATACTTTTCTGTTACTGATTTTTCTGTGATATTAACTTTTACTATAAAAGATGTTCATGGAACAAATGTAGCAACATGCTATCATTTCTGTTTAATTTTGTTATGTCTTATTTTTACCTTTGTTGAGGTGTGTAAGCAAAAGGAAACTTCATAATTCAGAAGGACAAGTTGTATAAATTATCATGTCAAAGTGGGACAAAGCAAAGCACATTTTCAGAATACTAATAATCACCAGCCTGGGAAACTTCTTTAGTACAGAGCTCCTATTCTCAAGTAGCCAGATGTTTTTACTCAGGCTGAAAAGCACAGATGGTGTACAGCTGTCAGACAGCTGTCTTTGTTGAAGTTCCTTTAAAAAAATTTCAGCATGTATCTATTAAATGGAAAGAAAGTTTTGTGAAGGTTGAGAGAAAATGGAAATGGGTATGCCATTGAAAATTACTTTAAAAGGTTGAAAGAAATAAAAAAGTGGTTTGTGTTCTCAAAGAAGTATATATTTATATATATTTTCTTTCCTTCTCTTTCCCCTCTCAATAAATATTTATTTGTGCCAGCACTATACTTTGTTCAGGAAACTCACAGACAAATTAATAGTACCTGCTCTTTAGGATCTCACAGTTTATTAGAAGAGACAGGTATGAAAATAAACAAGCACAATATTTTATACTATGTTATTTGATAGCAGAAAGTCTTCCTAGTAGTGGTACAAGAGCTAGAATGCCTAACTATACCTGGGCTGTAAAAGAAGGCCTCACAAAGTAGAGATATGTTGTCTGAATCCGGAGAAAGCATGAATTAGTAAAGTTTGTTGTATGGTGGTTGCCTTTTAGTCAGAAATAGTATATGCAAAGGTACAGAGCTCTAAGGCAGCATGGATAGCCCACTTTCTAGTTAGAGGTGCAGCATGCTGTATCTCCCAGAATGTAGGAAGAAAGATAGCTAATAAAGGTGGAGGTTTGAGTCAGAGAAAATGTATGGAGACATGTTCATGAGAAAGGTTACAGTCAAGTTTGCAATGGCTACCACAGTCAACAGAAAAGGGGACTAATTAAGAACACATAAAAGGATTAGTAAGTTGTACTCTACAGGGGCACTTGGGGTCTTTGGAAGCCATCATTTTATAATATTAAAAATCTTCACACTTGTCTTACTTGTGCCAGCAGCACTTAGTCATAGTGGCAAGAGGAACACACAGTTCCCTATTCTGGAAAAATAAAACCATTAGGAATGCAAAATGAATCTTAATTAGAAATACAACCAACACAGCCCCTAAACCCCCCCAAATTCCAAAAATATATCTTAGGACTACCATAAGCGTTAAGTACTTAATTGCAAATTTAATAAATTAGGAAAATAATCTGTGATTTTATTTTACTTTATATATCTCAAAGTAGTTTAACATGGTTTTTCTTAATTTATTCCTTTCCCAGTAATGCAGTTAAAGTATTATCCTGATAATTCCCGGCACCACATGCACACTTACACTGTGGCAATTACCATTCCATATTGTATGGGAAGCATTATGCTCCCTAGCAGATGGAGCGCTCCTTAAAAACTGGGAGATAACTTACTGAGGTTTGTACCCTCAGCACCTTTTGTAATGTTTATCTTATGGAAGGGACATGAAGAAGCTGATGAGCAGAGGAAATGGCTTTCCCAAAACAGCACAGTTAAACTGTGGTGTAGAAAAAAGTCCACTGACATAGGCCAGAGGTCTTGTCTTCTGTGAGACATTATTTAGCTTTATTCTAAGACAGATAAGAAATCTTTAGAAATAAAAGGGCATATTTTGAAAATAAAGCATCACATCAAAGCTTCTAAAAACAGAATCACATAAAGGAAAGGAAATGGATCTCACCACTACATCATCATTTTCACTACAACAGCAAAAAGAAGGCTGATAAACTTAAGAATAAATCTGAGACTATGAATAGAGCTCTTGTTCAGCTAGTAAACTTCTACTGATGACACTGAAATTTAAGTTTAGAGATGTAAATTTTAATAAAGAGCCCTACTACTGTTTTGATGTTGACAGCTTTCAAGCAATAATCCTCTTTCCTTCCCTTTAAAAATGTTTTATTATTTTAAAATGTTTAATTATTCATAGTAATGGACTTCATTATGAAATTCATTTCCATATATGTATATAATGTATTTTGATCATATTAAGTCCCTATTATTCTCTCTTATCCCTTTCCAACTCCTGCCTATTCCTTTTTACTTCCAAATGATTTCCTTCTCCCTTTTGTGCCACATCAGGGCAACCTTATAAGAAGGCTTGGGCATTGTTTTCCATGCGGCACACATGCAAGTTCAGACCATGAATGCCCAGCCAGCACAGGGACTACTCGCCCTTCCCTTCACTTAAGATATCTGTGGCTTGAGAGCCACCTCTATGTCAAAACAAACAAACACCTAATTATGTCAGTAACAAACTTTTTCATACTCTTTTAGTATATGGGTAGCATCCAAATCACATTTTGGGTTGGAGTTTGATCTGACTCTTTGCAGTGTGACCATAGAACAACCAAACTTTAAGTAGAATGTCAATGTGAATTACTCAGGGAGCTTTCATTCTTCCCTTTTGATTTACTAACTGGGTCTTCATTGTACGTCTGTCAGAACATATTTGAACTGTGCTAGTACCTTCTGACCATTTTGTATCAAGTTGTGCTGTGCTGTACTACATTTGCTAAGTCTGCCTGAGTTCCTGTTACGAATTTAACTTACCTAATTCATATATTTTGATGACTTACATTCAGGAATATGAAATTTGGGCTCTATTTAAAGTATATTGAGTATGGCCTATATGATTGTTTTATATCAAATCAGGTGTCTTGATTCTAGTGAAAGACAATTGATGCTAGGCTCAGGGGAATGACTCTTGTCCTATGACTGTTGGTTGTACATGCTAATGAGTCCTTTCCCTCATTTTATACAGTACTCAGAAAAAAAACCATTCTCTATAATATATGAGCCTATTGGGTAGTTGGTTATGTGTCAAGGAATAATCGCCATGCAGCATGCTTTAGTTCTAAATATCATAGTTCATCAGTACTCTTTGAAATGTTTTTGCTATTGTTTATATCACCAAAAACTTCTGACTAGCAAGGTTATCTATAGATACCTGTGGCACCCAGTGGCCATTATAAAAGGTAGCCCTGAATATATGAACTCTAGCTTTTGTTTTTAGCTTGTAGTAGATCTGTTTTGTGGCGTGTATCTATATACTCAGCTATTAAGGGAAGGCTAAGGCAGCAGGACCCGTTGAACCAATCAATGAGTTTAAGACCTCCCTGATCAACATAAGGAAGACCTTACCTAAAAAAAATTACAAAAATTTAAAGTTCAGAGGGAGCAATTACTCTTTGTGGACAACAATAAAAAGAACCAACAATGATTGGGTTCAACAAAATTATATGGCTTGCCAAGTCCAAATGTTAAATCAGACTTGACTTAGGCTTAAGGATCTCAAACGAAATAGTAACTATCACATTTGGGAGGCCATTAAACTTGATGATTCTGTGTTAGGTTCCTCTGGGGGCAAAAATATAATATGAGCAGGGTAGAAATGATTTTTCCCATGAAATATGCAGAATTATAAAAAACATTGAAAAATTGATAAACCTTGAGATGAGGAAAAGCAAAAACTGAAGCAGAAGTGCTAGGATGTATCTCAGTGGTATAATGCTTGCCCAGCAATGTGCAAGGTCCAGGGTTCACCTTTTAGCACTGTAGAACAAAACATAAACAAAAACTAAAGCAGAAGTCTATAATTATACCCCAATTGGAAACCCAAATATTATAAGATAATTTATGTGATAGAAAAGTAAAAAAGAAAAAACAAACAAAAAAGATTGGTTTGTACTTGTAGGCACATTGGTTCTAAATTAATTTTACTATGTACCAAGATGTACCCATTGTCAAATTTTCATGGCTTTAATCAGTGTCACAACTTTGATTATATCATACCATGACATCCCACTAAATTTAAGAGGCATTCCTAGACATAAACTAGGACAGATAGGTATGTGTCATCTTAATAACTGGAATTGTTTCCTTGCTTATATCCCCCATCATTACAGTGTTCACTGATCTAAAATATCTCACAATAAGTAATTATACTCCGGACCAAAGAATAATAATAAAAATTAAATATTATGTACTTCCAATAAGCCATTACAAGTGGTAACCCATGGACATGCCCTCTGCCAATTTTTCAATAGCTAATATGGCCCAATATAGAAGTAAAACAAACCAACCAAGAATTAGATAAGACTGACTGAAGGAGCTCATTCTTCCTGTTGTCTTTTTCTTGAACAGCATAAAGTGGCCAATGTTCAAAAGTGATAAAATGAATGATATTTAGCAGTGGACTGCCACAGTCTTAATGTCATTTTACTCCTGTTTAAGACTCCCATAAACACTATTAAATAATATGAAAATTGCTGACTCCAAATCAAGAACTAAACAATATTTTATTTCATAGTTGTGGTGGTTATTATTCAGTTCTTCTTTGAATAGCCTTATATTTGCAGCTTGCTTTCATGTTGAAAAGGATAAAATATACCTCATGTAGCTACTCAGAGATACTTCAACAGCTTTGCTACCAAATATAGTATTTGCCAGCAAGTTATTAACCATACTTGACTTTTTTTCAAGGTTATACTTATGATATTACATACCAGAGAGTCTCAGTGTTGGGAACTAGCCGTAACAAAAAGACCAACAATATCATACTGGGTAGGGGCTTTTAGTCATGCCAAATCAGTTAATCTAAAGGCTGAATTAAACTATATGGGCAACAATTCAATCAGTCATAGCTACATAACGAAGTCTCAATCAAAATCTGAATATTGAAGCTCAGGGGAGTTTCCTGGGTTGGCAAGAGTTCATGTATACTGACACATATTGATGCAAAGACAGTAATTTATCCTGAAGATAATGGGAGCTTCACACTAGGACTTTCCTTACTTTTCCTTTACCTGTAATTTGTATTCTTTCCCCATGCTTTTAAATTATATACTATAAACATATAAGATACAAACAATAAAATTAACACAAAGAGATGGGAAAAAAGGTTTGACAGTTGCTATCATTGGATGTACAATTTGGATTTATATATTTGATGAGGATGATAATTTAATTGGCATAAAATTTCATAATTTACAAAGTATTTTACAAAATATTTCATTTTGTAAATATTTTTCAATATATATTTCTCATAGTCAATTATAAAGGAAGAACTTTTTTAAGTCTTATTCTAAACTTGAGAAAATTAAAGTCCAGAGATACTATGTGATTCATTTAAGGTGTAGGTAGTATCAGATTAGGAAGCTAGAGATTCTGATTCCAAAGTTTTCGTGCCTTACATTGACACACTAGGGTCTTTTTTTATACTCTTAACTTCTTTCTTTTAGTGTTACCTCTCTGAATATTCTCTGTTAGTGATCAAATATGGAGACACTGCCAGCTTTGCCCCAGGGCACAAACTGAATCTGTTGGCTAAGTACACTAAAGAAAGTTGACCACGTATCATCAACAATCTCATTGAATATACTGAATATCTCCTACTCAACAGGCTCGAGACTAGTATTTTTGATTTTGAACTTTGTCACTTTTTGAAATATATGCATATACCTAATATGATACCTAGAGTTGGAACCCAGGTATAGAGATAAAATTCATTTATATGAAATTTACTTATATTTCATATATATCTTATACACATAATCTGAAAGTGATTTTATACTATTTAGAAGAGCTGGCACCAGATGTGGAATTTGCCACTTTTGACATCATACTGGCACTCAAAAAATTAAGATTTTGAGCTGTTTGGATTTTGAATTTTTTGGATAAGGAATATTGAACTTGTACTTTGAAAGAATGTGGCATTAAAAGTGGTTGCTAGGTAGACACATAGAAATAATTATTTAACTTGTATTTAGGCTACTCAGTGGAAGAATTATAGTAATAAGGCAAAGAATAAGAAAAAAATTTATTTCATTGAATTGTCCAAGTTTTATAATTTGAGGTTTTGAGACACAATATGTTCTTCTCCTGTAATCTATATTTAGATTGCATATGGAGGTCAGAGGATAACCTCAGGTGTTGGTCCTTGCCTCAACTTACTTGAGACAAAGGTCTCTTTGCCACTGTACAAGCCAAGCTAGCTGGACCACATGCTCCTAAGAGTCTCCTGTCTCTGTGTATCTCATTGTAGGAATGCTGGGATTATACATGCTTGTGCTATTGTATCTGGTTTTTACATTGGGTTCTCAGGTTCGAAACTTAGGTCATCAAGCTTGTGATTTGATCCACTGAGATATCTGTCCATCCTTCACAACAATTTCATATTTTTACTGTACTCATTTTAGCTCCTCATTTATGATATCCTTTTTTATTTAGCAATATCTCCTATGATAGCTGTTCAGAAATATATCCTTTAGATACTTAATAGACTGAATTCTTTTTAGGATACTACGTATCAGACATTTGACTTATGCTCATGTACAGAATTTTCTTCCTAGTTTCCATTCATACTTGCATGTCATTCATTACTCACTTTTCCAACTATGTTTACTCTTGTCAATTGGTTCATATAACCATATAACTTATTTGTAAAAACGCTTGGTATACACAAGAATATAATATAAAATTGAGTCATGTCTTTTCAGAAAATCCTTTTCAAAAAGTTGTACCACAAGTTAACCAAGTTTTTAACATGACCTATAAATGGTGGCGTAGTTTAATTTCACCTACTAAGCCCTCCTTGACTACCACTCCTTTTTTTCAGTTATATGGGACTCCTTTCATCTGTCCCAATTCCTTATGCTCCTTCCCACCACAAGACATTACAAATACTTGTCCCTTCTCTTTGGAATTCTCTCAGCTACTTCTCTATCTAGGTAATTCTCACCTCTTCCTTCAGTCTGCTGGGTAATCTTCAAGCCTCTTTTAGCATCTTACTACAGATTTTCATGGCAACATATCACCCCTTTCTGGCATGTAACAGAAGCATATTTTTACATATATTTGTGGTATTTTTACTTCCTCAACCATACCCTTTAGTGTGTAAGTGGAACTTTCAACTGAGCTTCTTAGTGCTTTGCATATTTTAAGGATCCAACAAATATTTGATGAAAAAATAAATATATACTGGTACTTAAATATAAAGGATCTAGAGCTACATTGACAACTCCAATGTTACATGTTCTCTCCTGTGCACAGAACAAGTCAAGACTGTTCATTCAGAAGATAATGTTATCACAGCCTATCTGTCTCTGTCTCTGTCTCTGTCTCTGCCCTTCTTCCTCTCTCCTTCCCTCCCTCCCCCTCTCTCTCACACACACATAAACACACAGAGGAGGGAGGCAGAGAGGGAGAGAAAGAGACTAGCATAACTGAGTTAATTCCCCAAGGCAGAGCATAATCTGAACTACAGATATCTTGATTATTTATACAATGATTCTATTTCTTTTATTATATCCTAAAAGGTAATATACACAAGAAAAACCATAGATTTTCAATTCAGTTAACATGACCTTGAATTCTGCCGTATTTACAATGTGGCAATGAGTTATAATTTATTTATATATTTGGATAATGTTAATTTCATAGGGTGTTGTGGGACTTATAAAAGTTGAACCTAACTATATGTGTGAAAAAGTAGAGAGAGAGAGAGCTCTCAGCACAATGCCAGGCTAGTAATAAGTAGTTAATAAACGGGGGACATATCAGAGTATATAACAAGTAAAATTCATGTACATAAATAATTTACTATTTGTCATTTGCCCAGCTTTGAGTATAATTTACACATAAGTTCTGTTTGATCAGTGTTGTTCAAGTTAGACTACAAGCAGGAACCACAGCTGCTTAATTTCAATCAGCAAATTCTTAATTTCTTGGGCACATGGCTGCTTAATTAAAGCATTTTATGTTTGAGCTGATTTAATAGTAGACGTTGTTAATTGCTGTGGTAAGCTTAACTGTACCACAAGAGGCAAATCAATGCAGAAAATTTTACCTGAAAACTAGTGGGAAAATGGCCTAGTTTAATTTTGTCTTCATTTTTCTAGGGAGAGGGCATAAAATTTTAAAAATTTTAAGTGATTTATCTTGGAGAGGTGTTATGAAAAATAACAGAGGATGCATAATACTTTACAAATAGCCAGTGGCCTAGAATATCCATTTCTGTCTTCCCATCAATAAAGGGTAAATTTACTTATCCATCAAAATTTTTAACAAATATTTGAATAATTTTTTATCAAGCACTATAGTTTTGGTAGTGAAAAGAGCACATTTGGGGAGCTGACTATCTGAATGAAGGATTATAGAACCAACAGTCAGGTCTGCCTTGGCAACAGGTCTTAATTCAATTATTTTCACAGAAATCAGAGTTTAGAAGGCACCTTGAGAGGCCACTTAGTTACATGAATATCATTCTCCCTTACTAATCATATTAGATGATTGTCTATCCTATTTCATAAAGTTTTTACCCAGGAGTAAAATTCAACTGTCTCCTTAGGTTAGCTGATCTAGTATTGAATAAACGTTACCAGGTATTATTTCTTCTTTATGTGTAACCTAACACTCCCAGTGTATATTAAAGCCTGCTTCTTTTATTTTTGCTCTAGAAAGAGAAAGCAGGCTAGTGGTTGGGACCCTTTTATAATATTTCATAAGTGTATGACAATGATTAAATAACATTCTCAGCCTTCTCAGCAAACTGAGCAATCTACAACCCTGATTTCTATCCTCATCCTTTTAGTTGTATATCTCAAAAGAAATAATCAGAAATCTTATCTACCTTGCATCACAGAAATATTAAGAGGTAAACCACATCCCTTCTCAAATATGAATTAGGTTAGCTGTGATTAAAAATAGTAAAAACTCAGTGACATGTATGAGACATTTTCATATAATCATTAAAAAATAACACCCAGTGAATCATCTTTTTGAGGTACTAAAAAGGACAAGATTCATTACAATACAGAGAATGTTCACAGATGGGTTATTACAGATGTATCTCAAAATCATAGTATCTGTGTCACTGTGCATAATTGTTTAAACCACCCACATATACCTTAATAGACTAAGGGAAGAAAACAGCTACTACTGAATCTTCTCTGATCACTTAGGTTTTCTTGCTTTAGGACTTGCATTAGAGGCAGTCAGTTCTCAACCTGTGAGTAGCAACCCTTTTGGGGGAGGGGGTCAGATGATCTTTACATAGGTGTTGCCTAACACCATCAAGAAACACATGTATTTCCATTATGATTCATAACAGCAAAACTGCAGTTATGAAGAAGCAAAAAATAATGCTATGGTTGGAGGTCAGTACAACGTGAGGAACTGTATTAAAGATTCGAAGCATTAGGAAGGTTGAGAACCAGTGGTATAGAGCTTTCTGTTTGTAGTTCTGACACCTGTCTATAACCTATCATGGTACCTAAGGCTATAATAAAGAACTTGATGCCATTTAAATACAATGTTTCCAGAAACATGTTAGACTAAAGGAATGGCTTCTGACATTATTGTGTGGTTGATTTTTTGTATTGTTCTTCTATGCTCTTTTTCATTCATTTCTTCCACAATCTTTATTATTTCTTGCTATTCATTGGTTTTTGGATTGACTGCTTTTTATTTTTTGAGAGCCTTCATTAGGGCATTTATTTGAGAGATCTCTTAAAATTTTTAACATGAGTGTGTATCACTATATTAGGACTGCTCTCATTTTCATTTGTGTGTAGGAATTTTCACATCTTCAACTTTAAAAGATACTGCCATTTTCTTCAAAATGGCTTTACCTATCTACATTCCCACTTGGTATAAAGGAAATGTTTCACTATTGTACATTCTAATTAATAACTCACACTATCAGATTGGAGATTCTGTAATTTGACAGGTCTGAAGTGCTAGCACGGTGGTGTTAACTCACACTTCTTATTTCTAATAAAAATGCTAATCTTGTCATGTTCATTGGTCAATCATGTTTACGCTTCTGAGAACTACTCATTCAAACAACTTTTATAATTAGTGTTTTTTATAATTAGTTGAGAAGTTCTTTATTATTCTGAGTAATGATTCCCTGTCTATTATATGTAATATAAACATCATCTGTCATGTTTCGGTTTTTTACCTTTAATGTATCTTTCTTTGGCTTTAGATGAACACAAATGCAGCATTTTAGTATATCAACATTAAGAGTTTTTAATGTTTGGAGAGACAACTGGTATTATTTTAAAATTTCCCGATTCCAAAGTAATAAAGTTTTACTTAAAATTTAAAAAAATGTTTTAATGCTGTTGTCATCACACTCAAATTATCTGTTTTAAAGAATTTACTGCACACAAGAAATGTGTCCATCACACTTAGATGTCAGTTCCAAGTCTGGCTAAAAAGGTACGTATTTGTAGCTGAACAAATCAATCCTTGGATATAATTTGGAATTGTGCACAACTGTAAGTACCAAATAGAGTTTGTATATGTTCCTTTCCTACATTGTAGTTTTTGTATTGTTAAACTTGCAGAGCTCATAGAAAATTAGGATATTGTATAGATCTCTTTAAGGAAGAGCAAAACCTCAGGTGGTTGAGTTAAAGATTAGTAGATAAAGACCCTGGATAAATCCCTAGCCTGACATAAAAGGTCATTCAGTAAAGAATACATCTTACAGATTCTACAGTAACAAAAATTATTTTATGCAAAAAGTAGAGTAATATTTTAAAATTTTAAATGTGGTAAGGCATGGACTAAGATTGTCACTATCAACATTTACTGTACCAGTAGCTGACTGCAATCCAGACATTACTTTGCTATTGTACAATTTCTTAATTATATTCTTCACAAGATTCTATTTTGTCTTAGACTATTCAAGTTGGTTTGATGTCTAGGTACCCACTTATTCCACAGATAGCACCAAAACCATTTTACTGGTATCTTAGTCTATTCTTCATTTGTATTGAAAACATCTGAGGCCAGGTTCTTTATGAAGCAAGAAGGTTTATATAGCTTACAGTTTAAGAGGCTGAAAACCCAAGATTTGAAAATCCTATGGATGGATTTGGCCTCTAATCAAGGCCTTCCTGGCTGGGTCAAATCATGGATGATGGCGTCATAGTGGGAATGCTTCCAAGAGAAAGGGATCTCACATTAAGGCAGAAAGTCAGATAAAGACTGAGATTCTAAGGAACCAGGTTAATAATTTCCAAGTACTTCCTACAATCTAACAATATGTAACTAAACCTCACCTCTTCAAAAAAAAATCTCACTAACATGTAGGGAACAAACCACATTTTAACCTATGCAATTTGTTATGGTATCTCTTGATGCTTAATAATATTATAGTCCATAAATCAATCTCAAGGCATTTGACCCCAAATAGTCTAACTTAAAATTGCTAATGAGGAATCACATTAGGATCATATAGAAGGGAAGTAAGTTCAACTTTGAGTAAATTAGTATTAAAATAAAATATGCATACCCTTTGGTCCAGAAATTTCATTTCTGAGAATTTACTCTGAGAAAATAATTAATGATGTATACAAATATTTAGCATCAAATATGTGTTTTGCACACTGTAAGTGAAAAATTCTTGTTGATGTTTAATAGAGAATGATTGCTAAGTATGTCATGATGTACTCATGCTACAGAGTACTACATAGTTCCTCATCTGAGCTCCAGAGTTTAACATCCACCTGTGTACTCAGTAGCTCTACCTGCTGATCTCTACCCTACCACATACTCACAAACCTAGTCCTCATCTCAACAGATAACATCACCTCTATCAAGTTCTCTAAGCTAGAAATTTATAAACCATTCCTCACTTTATTTTTCTGAACATCCCACCCATTTTGTTATATTATGGTTTATGACTCTACTGAATCTAATTGTCAGCATTCTACTGCAGAGATGATTTTCTACACTGTATCCAGGGGAACATTTAAAAATTCTTAAATAGTAACATATTAGTAAAGGTCTGTTCTTCAGTTAGTTTTGTATCAGGTTCCTGATTTGATAAACTGCAGTATACTCATATAAGAATCATTTAAGATTGTTATTTACAATGAACCCCCATTTATGGGGCTAAAAATAAATACAACACTGGAACTCACTGTATTACTTTGAATTTAATATGAGTTTAAATTATTTTAAAATAAAAAATTTAACAAATTTAAATATGACACTGACTATTCAAGGACCTTCAATGGCTTCCCAGGATTATTAAGCTAAAAGCCCAAATCTTTACCGTTGTGTACAATTTCCTGCAGAGTCTGACCTATGCCTGTATCTCACACCTAGTTTTATAAAACCACCCCTGTCCCATTGTCTGTGTTTGCTATACCTGACTTTTAGTCCTTTGATACATAAAAACATGCTTATGGTACTCTTTCTTCTGTCCAGAATCTCTCCTATTCATCACCACCTTTTCAGTTCAAGAATTTCTAAGTAAGAAGCATTCAACAAATATTTAACGACTACTAAATGAAGCAAGAGCAAGTTACAATAGTGAACTTTGTAAAGATGTTTTGGAAGAGACTACTAGTTGTCTCTATTCAGAAGCCCTTGCTCTTTACTTCATGATAAAATTCATCTTCTTTGAGAGGCTAACATCACAAAGCTCTAGATTTTTCCAACTGTTCTTTGAACTGGGGAATGAGCAACTGCTCCAGTATTGACCGTGGCACTTTGTCTCCCAGATTGCTTTGCTTCCAAGGAAAGTTTTCTACCCCATGCAGAAAAGAGTTAACATGGCAGGCCTGGAATTTGTATCTTTAGAAAAGTCCACCAACAAGGTTGGCCTTTGGTTTGCATCTGAGAATTTGAGTTTCTATTGTGTACTTTCCTTAGTTGATAAGGGTACCTTACTATACCTGCACTATCTGTACAACCCAATGTAGTGCATGTGGAATACCTAATTTGCTTCTGGGAGAGTGACATATTATTTTTATTATGTGCCAGGCAGAGGTTTCCTACATGATCATCACCCCCCAACCCCCCCCCGCCAAGGTGCTGAGTTTCTAGTAGGCTCTTGTAGGCAGTATATGGTTTGCTTCAATTTACAATTGAGAGAATTAAATATGTTCTCTGGGACTCCATTGTGGGAAGATTCATGGGAAAGTACTGGGAAAGCATGAATTCTTTTAGATTGTCCTATATCCTTTTTCTAAAACACTGTAATTTTTTTGCAATTTTGTTAGAATAAATCATAGCCATGAGTGTGACTGTCTCAATGAATCTTATTAGTGATATCTTACATGCAATTTTATAGAGATATAATATCTGAAGTTGCAGCAGAAATTTTTTCAGCCGTTAGAGGACAATAGCTGACATGCAAAGAATGGTAAAAGAGAAAAACTGAAATCCCCTGGATCCTTGTTTATACCAGGTGACTTAGAATTTCTCAGTTCTGGAAGCTTGACTAGCAGATTACTGGAGAAAAAGAAAACTCTGTTAAAAGTCACTTGAGTTGGTTGGGTTTCCTGTTACTTCCACCCAAAGAAATCTTAATTGATAATGATCATCTTGAGTGATGGAATAAATACTGCAAAATAAAACTTTTTAAAGACAGTTTCTACTTCCTTAATTGGATTCCTTTTCAATATGGTTGTATGCCTTTATGTCATGAAATAGATGTTACGGTTTATAACTTAAATGTTCCCCAAAGACAAGTATGTTTCCCAGTTGATGAGGCTAATAAAGGGTGATGAAAGCTTTAGGAGGTGGGACCTAGTAAAAGGAAGTGATATCCTATGTTCTAGAGGGTGACTATGGGCTGCTACCTTTCCTTTTACTCCTTTGCTTCACGACTAGCATGAGTTGAGTATTTTCCTCCACCAAGTGCTTCCACTGTGCTATTTAGGACCAAAGGCAATGAGGCCAAGTGATCATAGACTAAAGCCTGTGGCAACATGACCAAAATAAATCTTTCCTTCATTTTAGCTGGTATTTCTTGGGTTTTTAATGTAATGTAGAAAGCTGACATATACAACAAATACAGCCCTGAAACGTTATCAAATTTCAATAAAGTACCATTTCTATATTGATATATCATTTCCTAAAATATAACTTCAATTTCTGACTGACATTTAATTAGATATCACATTGATTTTCTTTATTTTGTCCATTTGACAGTGATTAAGAAGTCAAATTTTTAGAACATGATCTCAGGCTTATTAAAGTCAAATCTGAGCTCTGTCATTTGGAAGCTGGCTACACTAACATGATACTTTAACAGTCTGCGCCTCAAATGATTTATTTGTTTGCTCTTATTTATTTTAAAATTGTACTTATATAGTTTCCATAAACTGGGTGTGCTGACACACACTTGCAGCACTAACTCTGTGAGAAAGAGGCAGGAGATTTTAAGTTCCAGGTCAGCCTGGGCTACCTACTGAATCTGAAATCAACCTGTGTTATGCTGTGAGATCCTGTCTTCAAAAACAAAACAAAATGGAACAAAAGGCAAAACAAAGCAAAACTAAAAAGTTCAATTTAGACTTTCCGTAAAATTGAGTTTTAGGGAAAGGTGTATGTCACCAAGCCTGATGGCATGGGTTTTATTCCCTGAACCCACAGAGTGGAAGGAGGTTACTAATTCTTGAAAGTTGTTCTCTGACTTTCACATATGTACTGTGGTACACCCTACCCACTCCCCACAGTTTTGAATGGATTTTGTAGGAGTGAAGTAATTGGCACAACTAAAGACTACTTAAAATTAGCTTGACACTAATATGTAATTTTTTTTGTATTTTTTTATTAAAAGATTTTCTTATTTTACATACCAACCACAGAACCCCCTCTCCTCCCTCCTCCCTCCTCCCTCCCTGAAAAAAGTATTATTAACTTTCTTATTTGTATCTCTATGTTCTCCTAAAGTACCTATAGCTCTATAGGGTCCTTAGGTATAATACATTTTTCAATGTTCTATGTACAAATTTTGTTTAAAAAATGATTATATATAAATATTTGTTGAAGCCTTGTAATATATGCACTATATAGGAAAAGTATCATACTAATCTATCTGAGTATATATTTAAATTTTGTATAATTAAAAAATAAAACACCTTACATAATGCACATTTCCCCATCACGATAAGCATTTATTATACTTTGCAACTGAAAAGTAAAACACTATATTTCACTTATAATTCCTTCAACTGTCTGGTTTGGGTGTTGGTAGGAAAATATTACATAAATTTAGAGTGTTTTAAATAAACAAAAATAAGTCATGAGAAAAATTACCAGCTGCTAAATTCATGATTTATTTAAGAAATTAAAGAAAGTACCTCGAATCATAAGTAGTTAATACCAACCAATGTGATGCTAAAACACAAGAGCATGGAGCAGGCTATGGAGCATCTTTACATACTTACTCCAAGAAGTCAGATATAGCTCTTGTGAAACACATTATTTTACAAAAGCACATGAGCCTGAGAACAACGATAACAGTAAAAGATGGTTACCAGGTTTTTATTTTACTATACCTTTTGGCTTAAAACGTCTTATGAAATGTGGAAAGAATGCTATATAAAATATGCTATATATATTGAAGGACTACTGGCCAGAAGCTATTTCTGTCATTGACTGGTCACACATTAGATAATCCTCTTAATTAGTGTGCTATCAACTAAACTGGGAATAAACAAAATATGTAGACAAGCCATATAACGGATAAAAGTAAGATCTGAGGGGCTCTCTCTCTTCTTCTCTCTGTCTCTGTCTCTCTCTCTCTCACACACACAAGAGTGATTTTTACAAAATGAGACTTAAGATGTCTTCTCAAAGTATAGTTACAATTAGTTATATTTACTTTTAGATATTTTCATTCATCACATCAGTGTGAATACTCAAAGTTGAGGTACTAGGGTTTCTTTTTTATTCAACATAATATTTTTATTGATTCTTTGGGGATTTCACATCATATACCCCAATAACACTCACTTCACAGTCCTCCATGTCTCCCACATCTCTTGTGACCTCCCCACTCCCAACAACAACAATAAACCAAGTCCCATTTGTCTTATCTATATACTCACTGGAGCATGGCAAACTCTCAGCAGCCTGCTCCTTAAATGGAGCTGAGTCCTTCCCCTCCCACACTCCCATCAGCAGCCATCAGTTGTGGAAAGCTACACTTCAGCATCCTTATCATACTTTTTAAGAGTTCTCGTCGATTGCTTCCTGTTTAGGCTGTAACTTTTGGAAGGGGCTTGGGGTGGAAGTAGGGGTTGTCACAGAAGCCTTCCATGTCCCTCTTTCTCAACTGTGTCTGCAGTCATTGATATCACTGCAAAAGCAGCTTCCTTGCTCTTTGCAGTCAGTGAGAGCATGGATCGTGGGCTTCCACATGTTTTCTGGTGACAGTATAGACCATGGGCATGGCCCCCAGCTGCAGTAGGACCATGGTCAGACAAGGCCCTTGGAGGCAACCTGGACCATGGGCATCATCACGGCCTCAGGTGGCAGCACAGGTCATTCACATCAATACTGCCTCTGGAAGCAGCATAGTCCATGGACAACAACATGGCTTCAGGCCGAGGCATAGACCATTTGGCATTAGGTAGTAACATGGGCCTCACATGTCAACTTGGCCTGTAGCAGCATCAGGATCACTGACATACTGACACACACTTGGCCCTCAGTGGCATCACAGACCATGGTTGTCCATTAAGGGGTCCAATCCAGAAAGTGAACCATTCCTCATCTCTGGCCTACTTCATTGCCCAGAGCCAGGGTGGCCCTGAAGCTGGGCAGTATGTTTGAGGACTGAGTCTACATCTGTATAAGCTCCAGGCTGCTGTACAGCACCCCGCTGACCTCTTGGGCAAGGACATGTTCCACCATCGATGTCAGCCCTCTCTCATACCTATCACTGTAGTTCTATTTCCAGTTCCACCTCTCTCCACATCATACACACTGTTCCACTCTTCCATTTTTCCTACCTCTCCATCACACATCCATTCTTCATATTGGCACTCACCCACCCTGCATCCATGTGAGTCAGCTTTTGCTGGCCAGTACTAGGGTTTCTTAAGAATGGACTAATTTAATTAAATAGCTATCATGTTGATAAGTTAAATAGTGCTAAAAATGTTTAAGATGTGCTGATAGACTAAACCCAGAAAAACATCAAAAGCCTTTAAAACAAGCACATATATATATATATATATAACAAGTTCATGCTAGATTCAACATTAGTACATTATTTTGTCAGTTCCAAGTTAGAAAGTAGTTCTATAGTTTGATTTCCCCCTATTTATTTAGGGCTGATTTGGAATTAGCCACTTGAGATATAATTAGGACACCAGTTAATAAATGTAAAAAGGGAGGTTAGACAGGAATGCAGAAAGAACATTGATAAAGAGACAGAAGGATAACAGACATGTATGAAAATATTATAATGTAACCCACTATTATGTATAATTAATATATGCTACCAAAAAGAAAAGAAGAAAATTCAGAGGGAAAAGTAGGATGGCATATTATAACCAAGATCAAAACCCAGTATAGGATAGCTGCGAAATGTATAAAGAATGGGAACTGAGCAACGTCCAATGCACTTAGGAATTTAGTCTGAGATTACTTGACAATAGTTTTAACAGAATGGTGACAGTGAATATGAAGGAAATGAAGACATCTGGCCTATATCATTCATTTGGATTTTGTCCCAAGGAATGTGATATGACCTCATTACTTGATACTGATTTCATAAATCTTTTTATTTGGTCATTTTGCTGCTACCTTAGTTTTGCCAAGAAATAAGATCAGATTTCATTTCCCACTTTAGCCCACAAAACATCTCCTCTGTCATTAAAACTGTCCCATGACTTCCAACTCAACAGAAAATCACTCTTGTTTAGTTGAATGACAATCATTTCATCACTTTACCTACATTTTCGATTCATCTCTTTAGGTCTCAAACCCAGGAGAAATGGCTAACTGAGGTGTCCATTAACATGTCAGAGCAGACACTGGCTTCCAAGTCCTCCCTGGATCCCTCAGTCTTTACCTGGTAGAGGGCCCTCCTGGCTGGGATCCCCCTCACACCTAAACTTCTAAAGCCCAGGGGCTGGGCTGCTCTTCCCCTAGCTGCCCTTCCCTATATAAACCCATACATTTTGCTACACCATTCCTAACCTTTATCCCTTTTGTCCTGCCCTTTACCCTCTTGGCCAGTCTCTTGGCCCTGGCCACTCATCTTGGTTGGCTGCTCCTTTCCCTTCTCCCCTCCCCCTTTCCTCACACGGCCCAGCTCGGGGGTCATATTCACTCTGGAATCTCCCAGATTTCCCTGCCTTTGGCTATGCTCTCCCTTTCATCTACAATAAACCTCCTCCACCATACCTGGAAGCAGTCATGTCCTTTCCTTTTTTATTTCTTTTTTTCATTCCCTATCCAGTCCCACTAGTTTTTAATTTTTATGGATGTTGTTTCTGGCATATAATGATGCAAATTCCATATTATGTATTATTTAATGATATACAGATCATATTCTATACCTAGTAAGGGGAAAGTGAAGTTATGATGAACATGACTTCTTTGTGGTGAACAATGCACAGCAGTGAATGTTTTGCCATGGTCTTAGTGCATTCTCTACAAGAAGCAACTCTAGTACAAGTGGGAAGTTCAGTCTCCAAGTCCTTAGTTGGGTTAACAGAACATTTTTGGGAAAAAAGATATTTTTATTTTAAAGTGTTTTAATTAGCACACACAATGTTAAGTTTCATTCTGGTGTTTTAGCAAAATTTGTCTTTGTTGATCTTCTCCCTCTCCCTTTTTTCCCCAGCCCCCCTGATCACTCTATCACTTATTCTTCCATCCACCACCCATTGCTTCCTTTTTTCTTTCATGTCTCATACGTCCTATACTGTTCTCTCAACATCTCTTTAGACCTCTCATGGTTTCCTTGAGAAGTTTTATAACCTGTACCTACACTTGCCCCCACTCATATACATACATATAAACCTGATAAACAAGGGAGCCATATGACATAGAACACGTAATTTTTTATTTGTGAATCTGAGTTACCTCATTTAATATAGTGCTTCCCTGCTCCATCCATTTTTATCAGTTAACTCACAACACAGAAGCCAAGTACTAGATTCTATCTGCTCCCTGGCCTAGACTTGTACCTTCTTTCAATACATTCAAAACAAAACTCTATCCCGAGGACATCTCAATTAACAAATCTTTCAGAAATAAACTTCTTCCATAATGAAGCAGGTCCTGCTTTAAACAAGCACTACTGTATGATCACACAAAGCATCACTAATGTGCCTTGTAGTTGAATTCAGTTGCTAGGCTACTCATTTGTGTGACCACGCAAGACAAAAATAACTTCTAGGCAAGACTCTGTAACCCCTCCTCTTCCCTTAAGTCCAAGTTTCCCTAGTAGCTGTTGTATGTTTTCTAGAACATTTAATGTTATTTTTCTGAACACAATTAATAGCAATCAAAACTCTTCAGGGCTCTAACATGCCAAATTCTGCCCAATTTACTTTTCTTTTTCTTCTTTTACTCACCCCATCCTGATCATAATGCATTCTTCATGAACAATCCTTTTTCCTTATCAAAAAAGGAAAGGTCCTAACACCAGCTTTCTATATCTCTGACCATTCCAACGTGTATTTGGCTCCTTTGGTGGAAAATGAACCAGAACTGAACTTGGCTATAGCCACTTCTGGGAACAATGTTAGCATTGTATATTCTTCCAAGACTTAGCACCCGCCTTATCCCCATGTCTTTACCTGCCAAACTCCTTTCTCACTTCATTTGAACTTACTAATTTAATCTTACTCCTCCACTATAATATTCCAAGTTACATAATTCACATGTTCTGGAATAGCACATTTATTGGTACCCTTTTGATATTTGTACACTTTATTGTCAAAGCTTTGAATGATAAACTATGACAACAAATTGTCTTTTCTTTTTTAATCATAGGATTTCTGCCTAACAGATATAACTATATATCTAGGACACTGCCAATATACATATATTTTAAGTGATTACAGGCTAGTAAGGAGTGTCATTCAAAGGAAAACAATGTGAAAAACAGAATTCTTCTCACTATCAGACTTCACTAAGACACTCAAAACAGAATTAACTATTTAATGAGGATCCCACTATAGCAGCAGCTGGCAAACTTTTAATTTAAAACTCAAGTTAGTAAAACAACAAAAGTCCCATTAGTAAGTACTGGGGACTGTTATATAGAAATATATAGTCCTTATTGTAACTATTAAACTCTGGTTGTACTGCAAAAGTAGCCATAGACAACATATAAAAGAATGAATATGGTAGTATTCCAAATACTTCTATATTAACAGATAATAATGTGTAATGATAAGGTTGAGAGAAAATAAGAACTTTCACAAATTTCTGCTGACTGGATAACAATAGATTAAACACAGATTTGTCATATAATCCAGCGTGTACATATTTGTGTGTGAACACATTTATGTAGGCATGCATGTGGAGGCCAAAGACTGATAATGAGTGTTCTTTCTCAGGAAATATATAACTTATTTTATGGGAAAAGATCTCTCATTGGCCTAGGGGTTGCTGCTTCAGCTGGACTGATAGGCAGGACAGTGTACCCCAGGAATCTTCCCATCTTTGCCTCTCCTATAGTCCTATAGTGCTAGGACTATAAGCATGTATCATAGCACTTGGCTCTTTTATACTTGGGTTCTGAAATCCAAATCTAGGTCCTCCCACTGAACCATCTTCCCACACCCCAGGTGTATTATTATAATGGCTAAAATAAGAAATAACCAAAAATTGTCTAAAATTGAATATAGTAGTAGTTGGACAACTTGGGAAGATGATTAAAAAAATCATGTAACTTAAATGGGTGGATAGTATGGTATGTGAATTTTATCTTAGCCAGGCTACTTCTATAAACATTCATCACCTTGGTGAGGTGGTAAACCCCTTTAATCCCAGCACTCTGGAGGCAGACATGTGAACTCTATGAGTTCAAGGCCAGTATGGTCTATATAGTGAGTTCCAGGCCATCAAGGGCTACATAGTGACACTCTGCCTCAAAGTGATGATGATGATGATGATGATGATGATGATGATGATGATGGTGATGATGACAACGATAATTACGACAAAATACTGAGAGATACATTCTATGTTTTACCAGCTCTTGGTAATTTGGTTGCACTATAGCCGTATAATTTTTTTCTGAAACTTTAAGCATATTCTCTAGAAGCTCTCATGATACCAGAGACAGAGAAACCTCAGAAATGAAGGAGATTGAAGGTACTCAATCATCAAATAGAGTTAGAGGTCAGTAAATGGTAGTTGATCAGCCTAACTGTCCAATTTTGTTTTGAGGTGAAGTTCATAAAACATGGAATTAACTACTTTAAATTGTCCAATTTAGTGTCATTTAGTACATTCACAATGTTGTAACCGATCATCTATACTTAACTCCAAAATATTTCCATAACTTCTCAAGGAAATCTCATGCTTATTAATTATCCATTCCTTATTCTTCGTCCTCATCCCATCCCAAACCATAGAAATTAGGAGTCTAGTGTCTTCATGGATTTACCTATTGTAGATTTTGAATACAAATTGAATCATACCTTTCACACCTTCTG
Organism: Neotoma lepida; assembly: GCA_001675575.1. Taxonomy (NCBI): domain Eukaryota; kingdom Metazoa; phylum Chordata; class Mammalia; order Rodentia; family Cricetidae; genus Neotoma; species Neotoma lepida. Next base: position 998,250 of record LZPO01000002.1, on the reverse strand, counting down.
TCATACTTTGTCACCTGGCATAGTACTGAGGTTTTCTCATGTCATAATATGTAATAGGTCTTTATTCTTTTTTGTCAGTACATAATACTCTTACATGGGTATGCTATAATTTGATTATCCATTCATTCAGGTTAAACTTTCGGGTTGTTTCCAGCTTTGACTATTGTGAATAATACTACTATGAACATTTTTGTAAAATCATTATTTGAATATCTATTTTCAGCTTTTAGGGGTATGTACCTGCAGTGGTGTGTATGAGAATGGTCCCCTTAGGTTCATACCATTTGAATGCCTGGTCCCAAGTTGGTGGAACTGTTTTGGGAAGGATTAGGAGCTGTGACATTGTTGGAGAAGATGTGTCATAGGGGGCTGAATTTGTGGCTTTAAAAACCCAAGCCAGTCCCAGTTGTCCTGTCTGCCTTCAACTTGCAGATAAAATGTAAGCTCTCAGCTACTGCTCCAACACCATGCATGACTGCCCACTGCCATGATCTCTACCATGATAATCATGGACTAGCCCTCTGAAACTGTAAATAAATCCCCAATTAAAAGCTTTCTTTGTAAGTTACCTTGGTCATGGTGTCTCTTCACAGCCACAGTTGAAGTTTTAGATTTCAAAGACAGCAATATATAAAGTTCCAATTTCTATGACTCCTTCTCAACACTTGCTATTTTCATTTTTCTTAAATTATATGCATACTTAGTGAAATATGAAGTGATTTTCATTTCCCTAATTAGTAATAATGCTGAACTTCTTTTCATATGATTATTGGATATCTGTACATATTTTTGAAAAATATTGCTGTTACTACCTATTTTTGTAAGCACAGATTTAATACTACATAGTCATACTCATTTCTGTATTGTCTATGGCAACTTACTAAGATTATCAGTAAAATTGAATGTTTGTGATAGAAATATATAGTGCTTGTTATAGAAAGCCCAAATTATGTCTTCCCTGGCCCTTTGCAAAAATGTTTGCCAATACTGAAATAGAGATTTAGGGTTTAAAATTGCAGTAAGCGCTTTTACTCTGATCATTGAAGGTTCAGGGTCATTCATTGGTTTGCCCTTACAATTTCTAAAACAAAAACAAAGCAAAAAATTGAGGCAACAAGATTCAGGCTGAAACAAGAGGTCATTTTAACTGCAATTCAAAAGTAAAAAGATGGCCAAAATTCTTATGAGATGTATGAACCTATGAGTATTTTACTTAAGAGAGTATAAAAATCCAATGAACCTTGTAATTGGTGAAAACTATAGTATGTAATTATAAATTCTCACTGTCTTAGTTGTTGTGATAAAACACCATGAATATATTGTCATCAAACAAAGTCAAGGTTAGGAACTCAAGGCAGGAACCTGAAGCTAGGAACTGAAGCAGAGACCATGGAGGGGTGCTGCTTACCGGCTTGCACTCCATAGCTTGCTCAGCTTGCTTTCTTATACAACTCAGTACCACCCACCCAGAGGTGGCACCACCAACAGTGGGCTGGGCTCTCCCACATCATCCATTAATCAAGAAAATGCTCTATAGACTTGCCTACAGGGAATCTCATGGAGGTATTTTCTAAATTGAGAGTATCTCTTCCCAGATGACTCTAGCTTGTGTCAACTTGATAAAAAACCAACCAGTACATTCACCAAAAGTTTTAGAAGGTTTATTTGGCAAGTACCTCAAGAAAGGAAAATGAAGGGCATACAAGAGCTGGTAGTGTCAAAACAGATCAGAGAGGAAACACTGAACAAGTACCTCCTGGTATTCTCTCAAAACTTCAGTTGTATAAGATTGAGAACAGTATTTTCCACTATTCATAAATCTGGGGATTTCTTTCCTCAATCAGTCTTATAAGGAACCAATAGCAAAAACATATTTCCTCTCATTTAACCATGGCTACAGAGACTTTTCCTTTGATTCAAGTGTTTAATGAAGACAATTATATTCGTAGAGCTTGCTTTTAATCAGTATTTCTAAAGTCTCATTATATTAAATTCAAGTTTTGTGTAATATTTTTACAATCAAATGGAAATAGCCCTAGAGGTGGGGGAACTTACATAGTCAAGATTATTCAAAAAGTCTGAATTAAAAGAGAAACCCCATAAACTCAGCTAAATATGGTCTGTCCATAAATTTGGGGGGAAAAAGAATTTATATTGGTTATAAAATAGAGTAGTGTCTTTTTAAAAAAAATATTTATTTATGTATGCACCTGGGTGTTTTTTGACTGCATGTATAACTGCATACCAGAAGAGGGTATCAGATTCTCATGGAACTACAGTTACAGATGGTTGTGAGCCACCATGTGGGTGCTGGGAATTGAACTCAGAACCTCTGGTAGAACAGCCAGTGCTCTTAACTGCCGAGCTATCTCTCCAGCCCCTAGAGTAGTGTCTTATATGACTAGAGTAATAAATGACACAAAGAGGAATCTATATACATATTTACTACTTTATTGGAGATATATACAAAACTCATTCACTGAACAAGATCAGCTGTAGCTTGTTGTCACATACTGCATATTTAACAGTATCCACATACATTTTACTAAATGTTTTTCTGAAATACTTCAATATTATAGAATTAAATTGCCTTTTACTTAGGTGTGTAATTTATAAGTTATTCCTAACTATAATTTTAGTAATTTGGAAGATAATTTCATGAAACACTTGCCCCATAAATCTCACTTTTTGTTTGTTTTGAGACAGGGTCTCACTATGTTCCATGTGGTGGCTTTGAACTTATAAAAATTCTCCTGCCCCAGCCTCCAGAATGTTGTGACTATAGTCATGCAGCAACTTATCTGGCATTACCAATAAAACTCACACAACATCAAAAATAAGGTAATGTTGTCTGTCTTGGCTTACGGCTCTGGTCACACACATAAGTGACAGGACCACTTAAAAGATCATATTGAAAACGATACAGTTAGAGATCACTGTGTCAGTACTTATATTAAGGACAGTAATCTTTTATTTCCAAATTTGCTTATAAAACAAATAAATTAGATGCAGTAATTCTACTGGTGGTAATTTTCAACCATACCAAATGCTAAGCTATTTATAATCATGTTAAGTGGGGGCCTGTCTACTAAATAACTAAAAAGAAACAAGTGAGAAAGCAAACCTATTACCCATTATAAAAGTAAAACTTACCATGATTTCTCAGGGAAAGGGCAGGGAAAGTGTCAACAAAGATTTACCAACCTATCCCTAGCATTCATTAGCAGTCTAGATAGAGCCACAAATTAGCATGTTTAACCTCCATACTGAGAAAAATGTACGAAAAGTGACTAAAACAATGAAACAGAATCAACAGAAAGCATTATAGTAACCTATTGGATGTATGGAGACTCTTTGGCTTTGTGAAGGAAAATAATCATTGACTAAAATACATTTAAATTTTTTCACGAGTGTAACATACCTCATGAAACTAATATGAGAGGATAATAATAAATATTTACATTTTGAATAATTTTAATACTAATTCTAGGATGCAGAAGTGCATCAGACACCATGCCAATCTTTAGCTTGAAAATCATTTGAAATATTTTAACTAATTTAAATGCTGCAACAGCACCAACAAAATTGTTTGGTGGGTTAAAAGCACTTGCTGCACAAGCCTGACAACTGGAGTTCAATCTCCAGAACCCACATAAAGTTACCATTAACTTGTTTTATCAGGTCAATGAGTATTTGTTCAATCTTCAGAGTACATCTTCCCCAGCAATTTCTCTGCACAGTATTGAACTCTTTTAGACACAGTGCTAACTAACAAAGTCAGAGCTCCTTTCTCATGAAATCTTCAGATCCACCTTTTTCTCTCATGAAATCTTCAGGTCCATATTTTTGGGGGGGGCGGTTCTAGACAGGGTTTCTCTGTGTAGCCCTGGCTGTCCTGGAACTCGCTCTGTAGATCAGGTTGCCCTTGAACTCACAAAGATCCACCTGCCTCTGCCTCCTGAGTGCTGGGATTAAAAACGTGCGCCACCACCACCCGGCACACTTTGTTTTAATATAATATTTTTATTAATTCTCTTAGAATTTTATACATGCATGCATGCAATGTATTTTGATCATAATCACATTTCTGCTCATCTAAAAATTTGAGGCACAAGTATAACATTAAACTGTGCTAGGCTCAAACTATGTCTTTGTCATATTATAACAATTTGTTGTAAAATAACAATTAAAGACCTTAATACATTTGCATTGCCATATATACTCTTACGAGTGTTAGAAGTCTTTCTTATATTTTTATTAAAATGTATTGATTCAACTTGGAAATAAAATATTCCTGCTAGCTTTTTATTCATTGTTTAATTTTGAGATTGTAATTTAATTACAATGCTTCCCCCTTCCCCTTTCTCTTTCCAAATCCTTCTGTATACCCCTTCCCACTCTCCTTCAAATACATGGCCTCTTTTTTTCATCAATTGTTATTGCATTCATATATGTATTTGTATACACATATATTCCTAAATATAATGCCGTTGAGTCCATAGTCTTCTATTAAGTTTTAAGATTAATTAAATAATGATCTATGATTAACAAGTAGTTAATTTGTTGTCTCTTATAACTATCTGAACAAATAATCTTCTCCATACTATGCATCAAAACCAAAATATAAAAATAGAATAGATTTTTATGTAGCTACAGGATATAATTATCATCTATAACTTCTCATTTCAAATTTTAATATTCTTTAAAGCAATTATATTTAAATTTTGTAGCTTTATATAAAATGGTAAAAATTGAATTTTCCATGTAAATTACAACAATTAGACATATTTTCTAGAGATAATGTGGTAAATTTGGTGAGATATGATACAAATAACTAACAAAATTATATGCTCTGACTCAATGTGGGAATATTTCCAAAACATAACAAATTTGTGTTGTGCTACTGCAGTCTTAAATGTACTGAGAATTTTCAAGGCAGGCCAAAGTAGGAGATTCGATTCATTCATACTATTATGTAAATATTTTAGATGTAATATAAAATATGAAATGTAATTCAAGGATGGCCATACATTAAAACACAACAGACATAGAGAAATGATCAAACACATCAGCTTAGATAGAGAAGGAAAGGCTGCTATATGATAACAGTAAAAAGGTGAATGGGTTTTTTGTTTTGTTTTGTTTTGATAAATGATGACTGAGAAGGATATTATCAAAGTCATAGTAGACCACAAACATCATCAGAGCACTGAACCCAAATATCTCTGTGAAAAATTTCAAACTTCAAATAAGGCCTAGGGAGATAGCTAAATTGGTAAATTGCTTTCCATACAATCTTTAGAGGCTACATTTGAGTCCCCAAATCCATGCAACAAAGTCAGGGGTGGTGGTACTCACATAATTATTACCCCAGTGCTGGGGAGGTGGAGACAGAAAAGATTCCTGGGACTCACTAACAGCCAGCCTAGTGTACTTCATCAGACCCAGGCTAGTAAGAGATCCTGTCTCAAATAAACAACGTAGGCAGCTGCTGAGGAACAATATCCAAAGCCATCTCTGGTCTCCACAAACGTGTACACAGATGTGCAATTACATATACTTGCTCACATATAAGGACATGGACACACACACGTGATCTTTAAACAGGAGTTTCTTTTCTAAAAGGTCAGGAATGTGAATTCAGGAAAGATAACAAAAAAGGAAAGAATACTTCTCATGTGAACAGTAAGAGAATCTCAAAAGATAGTTCAGAATATGCATGTAAATGATTTTTATAGGTTTAAGTCAATGGGCAATTCAATTATGACAGTTTACTGCAAAAACTAGAATGTAGAACTTGAGCATATTTATCCTCAAAGTGGGAGGTTGGAGACAGCAAGAACAACCATGCTGCTCTATAACAGATGCTTTAAAGCCTCTGTCCAACACTGAAAAATATTTTGAAAGACACTTGAGAAACAAAGGTTTCCACTTAGTTGAATGGGAAGAGTCAGGAAAGGAACAAATAATAGAAAATGAACAAAAATTATTATTTTATTGATCTTGTTATTACATTCATACATTCAACTTTTCAAAGATAATATGACTTAAAGAGTTTGAGGCTGTACAGACTCAGAGGTCTCTGGAATTAGAAATTACACTGAACTTTTAATTCAAAACAGCTTCACTTCTAGTCAATATAGAATAATGGCCTCAAACAAACTAAACAAATTTTTTTTTCAAAAGAAACGTTTTAAAGTTTTTTCCCTTACCTGCCATGGTCGGGGCAGGGGGAGTATCAGCAATCCACAGTACAATAGAGCAAGAGAATTGGTTGTCCTTGTCAGATCAGCGGACCTCAGTGGCAAGTATGTCCAGTATCAGACAGCACTTACTGGTCACTGGTCACAGGTGAGCTGTAATGATCCAAATTTGTTTACAGGCATCACCATGGAAACCCCAAGAACCTACCAGGTGGTGATAGGGTTGGAGTGAGAATGATGTCATAAATGGGGCAACAACCAATGGGAAGGTCCGATTCCAATGTAAAAGATGGGATTGGTTGGAGAGGATGCCAGGAGACCAACAGTAGCCGTGGAGGCTGAGGTGTGGGCTAGTGAAAGGAGGCAATCCTGGCATGGAAGTCCCCCTTCCCATGAGTTTTAGTCCAGGGTATCGGCAGTGCTTCTTAGAAGGTTCCCTGATGAAGCTCTGTCTACCTTTCTTGTGAGGTGTCACCTTCCAGCACAAAGTGTCCCATCAGCATACACTGTACATACTTTCAGTAGCCTTGGGCAGGAAGAAAAGGAACAACTAGGTGGAGGGAACCCAGGTGAGAAACCGTTTCAGTTGACCTGATTTATGAGCTGTCACATCTGTCCATGGCCCATGAAGGAAGAGATCAAAGGGCTCTTTTGCGACTGTGTTGAAGGGTAGGGCTGAGTGCATTGATGCACCTTGGATGATGAACTCCAAGACTCTTCTCTTTGAGTTTCTTCTAGAAGCCTTCCTTAGTCTGTGTTGGCCCTGGCAGGACTCACATCTCTCTTCTCAGCTTTTCATCCCTTTTTGGTAGGGTTTGATTCTTGGACCAGTGTGACACTGTATCCTTACAGTGGTGGGCAGTATCACAGTGAACTTCCAGAGGCAGTGGTCTTCTGTTCATCGTGAAGATGCTTGTAATTTAAAATTTAAAAATATTCTTCAGAGACAATAAGATGGCTCAGTGGGAAAGAGCAGTTGCCACCAAGCCCAATGAACTGAGTTTAGTCTCCAAGAACCACAGAGTGGATGGAGGGAAAAGAGTTTTACAAGCTGTTCTCTAACTTCCACATGAGCACTGTGTACCCACATGCATATAGATGTGTGCACGCGCACACACACACACACACACACACACACACACACACACACAAAGACAAAGACAAAAAGGGTTTTGAAAATCTGAAACATTGGGCAGCAAAAAGGTATGCTCTATGAGGAACTGGAAACAATGAACTGAGTCCAGTGATTGTACCAGCTTGCTGCTACGAAAGACTTCCAGGCTTCTGCATAGGCAAAAACAAGCCAGGTGGAGGTTGGCAGACTCTTCAAGTTGATGAGACTAAACCAAGAGTCTAGGAGGATTAAGTTTATTTAAAGTTCACAGTACAGAGCTGTGGAGAGAAGAGCAGGATGAACAGAAAATTCTGTAGACTTGTTAGGGCTCCCACTTGAGTATTTAACAAAGTACTAAAACCAGTTCATACATATGAAGAAACTGAACAATGGCAGACAAGAGGGGGAAAACATTTAAAAGGACTTGAGAAACCAGAACCCAGTGATCACTCAGTGCCCAGTAAGAGTAGCTCTGTGCGAATCAGAATGGAAAAGCTCATAATTCACAAGGCACTGACTAGAGTACCCAGTGGGGTGTTTCCTTGGGAGTGGGGGATAATTAGCTCTAGAACAAGCTCTCCAACTAATCTTAAAAACAATAGTTGGAAGGATTAAACTTAATGGCTTCCCAGAGCAGAGCCACAGACAATTTATGGAGTAAAATAATACCCAACATCTACAAAACTAAAACCTTTTGTTCATCAAGGAGCATTATCAAAACAGTGAAATAATATATATAAAACCCTTCAGATCAATGCACAAAATCAGTAGTAATGTTATAGGCCAATTGGGAAATACATGACATACAAATGAAGAAACACATCTAATTTATAATAGCTATGAAAGTTAAATATGTAGGGATAAATTTAACCAAAAAGGTGAAAGACCTCTACAATGGAAATCATAAAACCTTGATAAAAAGACATGGATGAGGACCCCAAAAAGTAAAACAACAAACATGCAAACAAACAAACAAAAACCAGGGCTGTGACAGGGTATCTGCCCAAGGCTCTGGATTTGATTCCCAGCACTGGCAAAAGGGGAGTAAAAAGACATTCTACATTTGTGACTTAGGTGAATAAATGTTGGAAAATAATGTCTACACTACTTAAAGTGATTTAAAGATTAAATGAAATGTCTATTGAAACACTGATAGCATTAGTCAAAGAATGTTCTTAAAGATCCTAAAATGTAAATAGGAACACAAATAAAATCTAAAATAGCCAAGGTCATTTTAAATGAAAGGATAAAGGAGGAGGCACTATGCTACTTGACTTAAAATCATATTACAATGTTGTAGTGATCAGAACGACATTTGTTGTACTGTCATACAAACAAATATCTAAACCAGTGTGAAAGATAGACATGGCCAACTAATTTTCAACAAAGATGTTAAGAAGATGCACTTGAGAAAGGACATTCTTTCAAATAAATGATGTCGGGAAGATTGGATATTCATATGCATAAGAATGAAACTATACCTCTGTGTCATATCACAAATAGCAATTCAAAATGAATTAGATTTAGATATAAAGACATATAATCATAAAACTATTAGAAGAAAACATATGAAGAATGCTTCAAGATACAAAAATAAGAAAAGGGACTTTTGAACAAGACCCTAAACCAACAGGAAACAAAAGCAAAAATATATAACCGGAACTATGTAAAACTAAAATCCTTCTGCAGAGCAAAGAAAACACTAAAAGGAATGTAGAGACAACTTGCAGAATGGGAAAAATATTTGCAAACTATGCATCTAACAAGTGGTTGGTATGTAAGGAATTTCCAAAATTCAACAGCTTAAAAGTCCCTTGATTAAAATGGACAAAGATTTAAGCACACGTTTCTCAAAGGCCAACAAGTATAGGAAAATACTCAAAAAATATTCAACATCACTAGCCATCAGGTAAATGCAAATCAAAACAACTATAAGCTATCACCTCACTTCAGTTAAAATGGCTATTATCCAAAAACAAAAGACAAGAAGTTAGATCAGTGCAGCAAGCTCTATGGTACTATTGCATAGTAAAGTGACATTAGAAATCAATTATAAACTCTACATTTCAAAACCCCAGAGAAAAGTTTTTGAAGGTTTCCATGACAAAGAAATAATAAATATTCAAGGAAATAATTATGTTCATCTGATTTGAACATTGTGATATATAATATGTGACCATATATATGTATGTATGTATGTATAAAACATTACAAAAACATGTTAACATGTATTACTTTTATGTATTATGAATCAATTTGATTTTTTTAATAAATAAGTGAAAACAAAACAAATAAAATTGGGGAAACTGAGCTGGTGATATGGCTCACCCAGTGAAGCCACTTGCCATGCAAGTCTAATGACCTGAGCTCAATTCCTAGAACACTTGTAAAGGTGGAACGAGAGAACCAACTCCATAAAACTGTCCTATGAACTCAAAGATGAACTGGAATAAATAAATAATTTTCAAACTCAAACACACATGCACATGCATGCACACACACACACACACACACACACACACCCCAAAAAAATTGACAAAGGACTTAGATATTTCTCTAGAGAATATATGCAAATGAGAAAATATATGCAAATGCCAACGCACATGAAAACATGTACAAATTGTAACAACAATGAGATGGTACATCATACCCATTAGGATAGGTGATAGATAGATAGATAGATAGATAGATAGATAGATAGATAGATAGATAGATAGAAAGATGGATGGATGGATGGATGAATGTCAGGTATAAGTGAGGGACTATTAGAATCTTTGTGAATTGTTGGTGGAGATGTTGGTAAAATGTTAGCCTTTATGGAAACAATACAGTGGCTATTCAAAAACTTAAACACATAATTATCATATACTTTAAAATTATTACTTTTAAATATATAACCAGAAGAACAGAGACCAAGAAAATGGATTCTATTTATCTATTTATCTATCTATCTATCTATCTATCTATCTATCTATCTATCTATCTATCAATCATCTATCTACCTATGTCTCTCTCTCTATATGTCTCTCTATGTATATATATGTCTCTCTTTATATATATATAGATATTTAAATATGAAGTCTTTAGAGAGAACATATGTGAACATGTGTGTGTGTGTGTGTTCATAGTAGCATTAGTAGCAATAGCCCAAAGCTAGAAACAGCCCAAACATCTACCAACATATGAATGAAAAAAGTAAATATTGTCTTTTCATAAAATGGACTGTGTGGCTTTAAAAGAAATAAAACATTCTCATACATTTTTTATCTCATAAAGATAAACTTTCAAAATAAACTATATCAAAGAAACTACCTACAAAAGAATATCAATTGTATGATTCCATGAGCTCTTTAAAAACAAGCAGTTCATCGAACATTATCCAAATTCTCTTCCTACAGAAAAATTCCCTTAAACATTTTCAAAATATATTTTATGAAAAAAAATAAATGAACAAAACATGAAAATACAAGGTACAGGATGGAAAAATACCTAAAACAACATATACCAAAAGAAGTAAATATATAAAGTAAATATATGAAGAGCCCTTCGAACTCAAAAAAAATCTTTGCCAGCTATACACGTGACAGAGGATTAATATCTAGAATGTACAAAGACCTTAAAAAAACCCTAAATATCAAGTAAATAAACTAACCAATTTAAAATGGCTTATGGAACTGAACAGAGTTTGCAAAAGAAATACATACAAATGGCTACTAAACACTTTTAAAAGTGTTCAATATCCTTAGCCATCAGAGAGATGCATATTGAAACTACTTTAAGATTCTACCTCATCACTGTTGGTAGAAGTGTAAATTAGTGCTGCAACCACTTTGGACATCAGTGTCATAGTTAGGGTTACTATCTTTGTGAACAGAGACCAAGACCAAGGTAGCTCTTTTAAAGAAAGCATTTAATTGGGGGCTTGCTTATAGTTTTAGAGGGTTAGTCAATGAACATCATGCTGGGAAGGAGACAAGCATGGTGCTGAAACAGTTACTGAGAGCTTTACATCCTGATCCAGAGACAGTTGGCTTGCGGGGGAGGTGCTGGCATGGAAACCTCAAAGCCCACTCCCAGTGACATGCCTCCTTCAATAAGGCCACACCTCCTAATCCTTCCAAAACAGTTCTACCCCCTGGCAATTAATCATTCAAATATACGAGCCAGCGGGGTGCATTCTTGATTCAAACTACCACAATCAGTCTGGAGGGATTTTTGTTTTGTTTTTTGTTGGAAAAAAAACTAGAAAAAGAACTGTCATATGATCCTGGGTACATACTCAAAGGACTCTATATCCTACAACAGAGATACTTTCACATCTATATTCATTGCTGCCCTCTTCATAATTTCTAGTAAATGGAATCAGTCTACATATCCACCAACAGATCAATAAATAATAAAATGCAGCACATGCATACAATGGGCTTTTATTCAGTTGTAAAGAAAAACAAAATTTGTAGGAAAATGAACGGAACTAGAAAAAAATATATTGAATGAGGTAACTCAGGCTCAGAAAGTCAAATGCCATATGTCCTTTCTCAGAGACACAGCTTTCCATTTTTAAGATTTCTTTATCTTGGAATGTCTATAGAGATTTAGAAACAAGAAAGGGGTCATAGTGAGAGACAAAAGAGGTCTTAAGGAAGGTGAGAAAGGTAGTCCACACATGATATGGAAACAGAGGAAGAGAGTAGTGGAGGTGGTAAGGTTTAAACAAGGGTGGGAGTGGGAGATGGGAGAGAAGATGGAATTCATGGAAAGGACTAATCAAAGATAAGCTACATGGAAACCCACCAGTTTATAAGCTAATTAAAATATATTTTTAAAATGACTTGGAATAGAGCTACCATTAGTGGGTGGATAATGCTGACCTCAGAAGTCATAGCTTGTTAAAAGAAAATCCCAGTGTTAGATGTGGTACATTTCCCCAGGAGCTGTTGAACAGGAAGATCCAGCATCCCCAAAACTATACAAGTTGTCATTGGTTACATAGCAAAACTGGATGGTAAAACACTACCGTTGAAGACACCATATACTTGGTTTGCAAAATACAGAAGAATTATGATAGAACTGAGCTAGAGGCTCCCTTCCTTGCTGGTTATCCCTCTATTGTGATTTGAATGAGATAGCAGATGCCTCCATATTCTCAGGCATTTGAATTCTTGGTTCCCAGTTCGTAGCCCCGTTTGGTCAGGCTTAGGAAGTGTGACCTCGCTGGAGAAAGTATGACAACACGGGTGGGTTTTGAAAGCTTAAAGACTTGTGCCGTTTTGAGTCCACTTTCTCTTTCTGTGTTTCCTGCTTGTGGTTAGAGGTCTGAGTTTTTATCTGTTCCTGTTGCCATGGGTGGTGCTTGCTGCCATGCTTCTCAGCCATGATGATGATTGATTAGTATCCCTCTAGAACTGTAAGCCAAATAAACACTTTCTTTGCCTTGGTCATAAATGGTGTTTTATTACAGCAATAGAAAAGTAACTAAGGCTTCATAGTGTTTGGAATTTGCCACGCAGGCAACTTGAAGGAAAAAAGTGAGCAACAGCTCTCCCTAGTTGCCTATTGTAATACTAACTTTCCAGGCAATAGTTACTTACTAGTGCAATGACTATTCTGAATAGATCTAAGGCTCACTCAGCAACACAGAGTTCATGTTCAGTACTACCAATCTGGACAAAGGCCCATGGCTGTGAAGGTCATAGGCACTAGGTGTGAACTTATTACTACTGATTTTGCTAAATGGATATGTTGTGAAACTGCCACTTACATATTTATGTTTATAACCATAGACTAGTGTTATCTCCAACTTTTATCAAAGAATGTTCGTGTGTGTGTGTGTGTGTGTGTGTGTGTGTGAATGGCTGTTGGCAGCTAATGCAGAACCTCACAGCTGGAGGTGCCCAGAAGCAGAACAAGTGAACTGTTGCATGCTCTGCCTTATAAAGGCGCCCATATTACCCCTTCAGGACTCAGGGAAAAGCACAGATGATGGGATATAAAGAATTTAGGAGATGAATGATGATGAGGTGGGCTGATGAACAGTGGTTTGGGGGCATGACATGGCCCTGGAACTTGTGAACTTACAACAGCTGTACTTGTCTGCACAGGGTCTGCACAAGACTGAATCAGTAAATATTGAGTCTCCCAATTCTGGGGAGGGATGGGCAGGTAGATCCCTTGAGTTCATTGGCCATCCAGACTAGCTGAGTCTGTGAGTCCTAGGGTCTGGCCCTACTAGGGAAGATAATAGCAGTGTGGCTAGAGAAGAAGTTGTTGTCTTCAGTTATACAGGCAACTGGGAAGTTACTCATGCTCCAGTAGATAGCTTCAGACTCCTTTCACAAAAGTGGGTAACAAAGCAAAAATAAAAACAAAGCAAAGAGGCAGAAAAGTTAGATAGAAACTTGGTTAGAGAAAGGGGTGATAGTTGTAAGGGTGAGGTGACGATAAGAGCGGATGGATAGATGAATTTGACCAGAATGTATTATAAACATGTATGAAACCAAAAAAGTAAATAGGAACAACCAAAATAGAATTTAAAATAAAAATGAGAGAGCCTGCCAATAGTAATCATGTCTATTATCTCAATACTCATCAGGCAAAGGCAAGAAGATAAGACATTTGAGTCTACCCTGGGCTAAATAGTGAGATCCTAGTTCAAAGAAAAAAAAAATCAATAAGAAAATGTGAAAGAAGCAGCATCTGTTGGCAGAGGCCCGTAATCTCAGCTACTCAAGTGGAAGGATCACAAGTTAAAAGCCAGTCTGGACTACAGAGTGAGTTACTGGCCAATCTGGGCAACTTAGGCTCTGTTTAAAAATAAAAAATGAAAAGGGGACTGAGGATAGAGCTCAGCAGTAGGATATTTCCTTAGGATATGCAAGACACTAAGTTCAAACCTCAGTGAGAGAGTAGAGGGAAAAAGAAAGATTAGAGAAAAAAAGAAAAAGGGAAAGAAAAGAGAAGAAAAAATAGGAGAAAGGGATTTGGGAGATGGTACAGTTGGTAAAGTGCTGGCCATAAAATCATGGATACCTGAGTCTGTATACCCAGGACCTATGTAAAAAGCCAAAAACCAAGTGCAGTGGTGTGTACTTCTAATCCCAATGCTGGGGAGGGATGGGCAGGTAGATTCCTGGAGTTCATTGGCCATCCAGACTAGCTGAGTCTGTGAGTTCCAGGTTTGGTGAGACCGAGTCCTAAGCTGTAGATGCAACCTCCTACCAACCAAGGCTCAGGCAACTTGGAAGAAGAAGCAGGAAGAATTTAAGAGTCAGTGAGTGGGAAGAAGAGTGTAAAATGATGACCTCTGGACATGATATGACTGTTGGGAGTGACAACTAATAGCAGTTGTGGGTACCTGCACAATGCCTGCATAAGATCTAGCCAGTCAAAATTTTAGCATGGATAGGGGAGGGGCCCCAAGTTTCCATACTTTTTAGAATAGTTATTGGCAGTTGATAGTTGCTGAGGGAGAGAGTCAGTTTCCTTTGGGTATTTGGACACTGGAAGATTGTTTGTGCCCCAGTGGAATGTCACACACACACGTGCATACAAACAGAACTAAATGGGCCAGGGGGATTATTAATAACAAAAAATAAATAAAAAGAGGACATGAAGCATGCAGGGAAATAATGTGGAGGCACTAGGAGGAGTAGAAAGGAAGTGCTGGTGGATGGATATGATGAATATATAGTCTATAAATGCATGGAACTTTTAAAGAATAAAATTTTTATTAAAAATAATAAAAATATGGAGAGGAAGGAAGACACCCGGCATTGACTTCTGGTCTCCATAAATATGTGCTCATACGCGTGCACACACACACTCACACACACATACAATTGTATGTTTGAACACATATAAACACACATAACATGTACATATATCAAAAACAAGGTATGAAAACACATTTCATCATACTAGGAAGAAAAATAAGCATATAAAAAGATGTCCCACTTCATTAGTCATTAAACAAATGAAACTTGTAACAATAATGGGATATCATTACAGACCTGTCTAAAAGTCTAAAATGACCAGCAAGATGGCCCAGAGAGTAAAGCACTTGCCACATAAACCTGATGATCTGAGTTCAATTTCATGTTAGAAGGAGAAAATTGGCTCCCAAAAGTTGTCTTCTGACCACCACACATGTGACAGGTGTACATGTGCAGGCACATGTACTCACACATGCATGTGTGTATGTGGACAGTAATGATAAATAAATAAACATTAGTGAAAATGCTAAATGGTGGCAAGGATGTGAAGAACCTGAGACTGGATCCTACAGAGTGTGTGGGGCTATAAAATGGCACAGATGCTCTGAAAAACAAAACGTGTAACTGCTATGCAACCTATTACTTACACTCTTGAGTATTAATCCCAGAGAAATGAAAATTTACACTCATGTATGAAAATTTTATATAATAGTTCATGTCATTATAGCCCAAACTGGCAACAGAAAAAATGTCCTTAAATTCATGAAGAGTTATGATTATTCAATGTCTTTTTAGTTTCTGTTCTTTTTTCTTTAAGACAGGTTCTAGCTATGTAGCTCAGGCTGGTCTTGAACACAGAGATACACCTGCCTCTGCCTTCAGAGTGTTGTGATTAAAGGTGTATGCCACCATCACCCAGACATGGTTATAGTAATGCAATTGTAACAAGTACATACAAGCAACACAAAATGAACTTAGTAGAATGTATATATACAACAATAGTTATATATTAGTCTAGATCCATGTTTTAGCAATAGAAAACAAATTAGTTGCTGACTGGGTTTAATGAACAGTAAAGAATGGGAGGGGATGGGTTTGACCCTAAAATGCAGGTAGAAAGATGGAGCTCTTTGTGGTGATATAATATTTCTATATCTTGATTGAGTATAAAAATCTTCATGTGATAAAATGGCATAAGGTATATATAATCTGTGTACCAATATCAGTTTCCTGTTTTGATATTATACTGTAGCTATACAAAATGTAACCATTTGGAGAAATTGAATGAAATACAGAACTCTCTGTACTTTCTGAAATTTCCTGCAAAGTTTTAAAAGTAAAAAGTTGCATTAAGACATTTTAAATAAAGTTTAAAAATAAAGAAAAAATAAAGTCAAAACACTGGAAACACTCAACAAAGAGGAATGACAATTATGAATGGATAAGATGCTGTCCTGGTTTGGTGTTTTTGTTGTTTGTTTTCATTTTGTCAGCTCAACACAAGTCAAATTCAACTGAGAAAAATGCCTCAACCAGATTGTCCTGTGGGCAAGTTGGGACTTTTTTTAAAGTTAATGATTAATGTGGGAGGGCCCAGCTCACTGTAGGTGGTACCAACCCTAGGCACTATAAGAAAGCAGGCTGAGCAAGCTATGAGGAGCAAGCTAGTCAGTAGCACTCCTTCATGGCCTCTGTATCAGATCCTGCCTCCAGGTTCCTGCCCTGACTTCCATCAACGATGGGAGTGTGACCTCAGAGTTGTAAGATAAACCCTTTCCTCCCCAAGTTGCTTTTGGTCATGGTATTTTATCACAACAATAGAAATCCTTACTAAGACAAATACTATAGATTAGAGAAACATCATAGACTGTGGGAACAAAAACACAATACTAGATAGTGACAACCCCCCCCAACTACATATTGTTTGTTTTAGTCTGTTTTCTTTTGCTGTAACAAAATACCTGAGACATGGTAATTTATAAAGAATACAAGTTCGTTTAGCTCATGGTTCTAGGGGCAGGGAAGTTCAAGACCATGGCACTAGCATCGGTTCACCATCTAGTAGGGTCTTTTGTCAGTAAAACACAGATGAGAGTATCAAAGCCAGAAAGAGCAAGCTTGTTAGCTTAAGCTTCTCTTCTTGTTCATATAAGGGATCTAATGCCACCATGGGGCCCAGAGTCTGGACCAGACTATGATTTGCAATGTTTAGCGCTTTTGAATGGAGAGTGATAGATTATTTCCTGTAGAAACAAAATAGTTTAAGAACCATTGTTCTAAAGCTCCAATTTCTAACAGTTAAATGTATAACAATTTAATTTGGAGACATTATCTAAATCATTTTACATAAAGTGATTTCAAATTAATTTTGGTTTGATAATTTCATGGTAACCATCGAGAAGATTATAAATATCCTGGGATGCCACCCTAGATGACAGGGTGTCAGAATGATTGAGATGTGACCCAAAGAATGTTATTTCTCAGATAAGCAAAATTATTTCAGCTTTAGTCATTTAAAAGGATCCTTTTCTAACAAGTGTGTATGAAATTATCTGATAAGGCATTTAGTTGCATAGCATCAATAAAGAAAGGTAAGGGAGAAATTAGG
Source organism: Neotoma lepida (assembly GCA_001675575.1). Taxonomy (NCBI): domain Eukaryota; kingdom Metazoa; phylum Chordata; class Mammalia; order Rodentia; family Cricetidae; genus Neotoma; species Neotoma lepida. Next base: position 980,613 of record LZPO01000002.1, on the reverse strand, counting down.
CAGTATTTTTCAAAACAAAGATAAGCAAAGTTGTTCCTGCTGTCTTTCTCTAATTATGTGATTCTTTAATAAGGAATTTCTAGTAAGACACAGAATTCCAAGTTAAGGTATAAATGGGAGTAGTTGTGGTACAAGAAAAGTTAAATAAGAATCACTGATCTATAATTTCAGTGCTCAGAATAAAGTAGTGGCAGAGAAGGGTGAAGAGATATGCTTCGTTTTGATATCATCACATTATCCTCTCTACAGATCAAAAATGTCCACCCATCTGTCCCTTTCTGGCTAGCTCAATTCTTATACCTATTATATCTGATGCTTAATCAAGATTTATTATAGCAGAGTCTCATAACAGACGCCAGTTGGTCAATGTTACTTTGGTTCACTAAATGAAAGTTCAATGCAGCTAACGAACGAAATGTAATCAAAAGCCTTAAGCCTTCCATCTCATTTGTTTATATTACAGCTTACACTTGATACCCACTCATCATCATCTCCTTTTTAGTCACAGTACACTAAAGTTAATGGATATATCAGAGAGAGAATTTCAAACCATGCTGCTCTGGTTAAATCTGCACAACGTCTTTCAATTATCAGGGGCTGACCTCACAAGCATTATACCATGGGAAGCATCTCTAGCACTAGGCCCAAAGATAACACATCAAGCTACTGATTTTTTTATTCAGTAAGCAAGACTGTTTAAGTGTTTAGTCATTTACCTTTATTATATTGCTAGAGTTGAGGTCACAAAAGGGAGCAGTTGCACCATTCTATAAACATAATTCATAATTTACCATTCAATCCAGACACAAGTTTCATTGCCATATTTTTGAAGTGATAAATCTGTTTATCTTTAGAGAGCAGACCATTTGCACCCTTCAGAAAGCGTTTTTTTCACTTACCAATGAGCATCTCATCAGAAGCATTGGAATACACACTAAATGATATGATCCTATAATAGACACTTAAATACAAAAGCAAAAAATAAAACCAGATTTCTCTCTTTCTGAAAGGTCAGCCTAAAATTTATTTACTCACATGGTCACATGCAAAACAGGACAACTACTAAAGACAAAAGGTGTGGCAGTTTGAATGAAACTGTCCCCATGTGCTCAGGTATTTGAACACTTGATCCCTGGTTAATGGCATGTTTTGGAGAGGTGGTGCAGGCTTGCTGGAGAGAGTATGCCCTGGAGCTGGGCTTTGAGCCTTAATAGCTTCCTTTTACTTGGAGTCTGCTCCTTCTAGTTCCCAGCTGTGGCTAAAGATGTGATCTCGCAGCTTTTTGCTCCCACCACCACTTGCTGCCATGTCTTTCAAACATGACAGATTCTTATCCCTTTGGAACCATAAGTGAAAATAAACTCCCTCTTTTTTGAGATGGCTTTGAGCATGGTATTTTATCACAGCAAGCAGAAAAGTAATTAATACAAGGGGACTCCAGGAAACTAACCCCTGGATCTCTTTAAGACCTGGCTGACCTACCTACTTCTAGAAAATGCTTTTGTGCTAGAAATAGATTTATGTAAGGGTATTTAGACTTGTATATTACCAATCATATTATTATTATTATTATTATTATTATTTAACATAATTTCTTTATCCATTCTTTGGGAATTTCCATCATGCACCTCAATTTTGCTCACCTCCTAGTCTCCCCATATCCTCCCCTCACCCCTGCAGCACCTCCCAAAATACAATTTAAAAAAATCAGACCAAACCAAAACAAGCAATCAAAAACAAACAAACAAACAAAAACCCTCTTCACTCCTCCATCTTTCCTACCTCTTCTCTTCATTTGTCTTGATAGCATTGGGGGCCTCCATGTGTCACATAGTGTACCCTTTTGTCCAATCAGCTTTACTTGCAAATGTTCACTGCAATGACTCATTGGTCTGGTTCAAGGCCTCTGGTTTCTGGTACACCATCATCACTGGATCCTCACCGAAACTCCTCTGGGATATCCTGCTGCTGCCTTGAGGCATGGAGATCCTATGGGTATCCTTCCACAGGGCCAATCCCTTTATGAGCTCCAGCAGGTCCTAGATGGGGTAGATATTAGGGTGGGCCAACCTAAGGTCCATCTGTGCACCTGGATGGTAGCTGAGTTGGTCATTCTGGGACACTGGGGCTGCCTCCTAAAGGTGAGGGCCGGAGCCAGTTCCCCTACACTCATGCCATCAGGGTCAGTCCTCCCTTGACCGTGGTGAGGGCTGGGGCCATCTCTCCAGAGTGCTGGAGCGGGGGCTCTCCCATGAGGGTTGGACCCAGCTCTCTTGCTTCAGTGTCCAGTGAGGAATATGGCTAGCTCTCCAAGGGCCAGCAAAGGGCAGGGCCAGCTCAGCATGGCTCTCTGATTTCATCACAATTGGTTCCTATGTCACCCTGAGGTGACACAGGCCACGGACATAAAACACAGATCCCAGTTGCAGCAGAATCATGGACTCAGACATGGCCCTTAGCAGCAGCTCTGGCCTAGATGACTCCAGGTAGAAGCACTGGCCACTCAGATCAGAATGGCTCTGGCGGCAGCATGCCCTAGGCACCAACAAGGCCACAAGTTTTGGCCACAACTCTGGGCTTCCATGTGACCTTTGGTGGCAAAATGGGCCTTGGACTTCAACACAGACCCCGGCTGCAGTAGGACCATGGACCAAGACACAGTCCTTGGAAGCAGCTGGGTCTGGATATCACCATTGCTCCAGGTGGCAGGGCAGGCTACTCAGATCGGCATGGCTCCAGCAGCAGCATGGCCCCCAGACACTAACATGGCCCCAGACCTTGGGAATCTGCATGGCTTCCAATGGTATAGGAGCCGTGGACATCAACACAGACCCTGGCTGCAGGAGGGCCATGGACCCAGACATGGCCTGCAAGCTGCAGCTATGGCTTGGACATTACTATGGCTTTGGGTAGCAAGGCAGGCCACTCAGATCTGTATGGCCCCGGATTCAGGTGGCTGACCTGATCCCGGGCATCCACATGGCCCTTAATGACAACAGGAGCCATGGATGTCAACACAGTTCCTGGCTGCTATAGAGCCATAGACCCAGACATGGCCTTCGGCAGCAGCCTGAACCAGATGACATCATGGCCCTGGGTGGCAGCACAGTTCACTCAGATCTGTATGGCCCTGGCTGCAGTATACTTCCCAGATCCCAAAAAGGCCAAAGGTTGTGGCCCAGACCCCAGGCTTCTGCATGGGCTCTGGTGGCAACATGGCCCACAGACTTCAATACATACCTGCTGTGGTAGGGCCATGGACCCAGATATCATCCTCAGCAGCAGCCTGGGTCTGGATGTCACCATGGCCCCAGGTGGCAGTGAAGGCCACCCAGATTGGCATGGCGCCAGCAGCAGCATGGTTCTTGGACACCAACATGGCCCCAGGTGGTGGCTCAGACCCCAGGAATCTGCATGGACCTTGATGGTAACAGGAGCAATGGATATTAACCCATACCCTGGCTGCAGTAGGGCCAAAGACCCAGACATGTCCCCCACATGCAACCTGGCCCAAACATCACCTTGGCACTAGGTAGTAGTATGTGCCACTCATATCTGTATGGTCCTGGCTGCAGCATGGCCCTTGGGCACCAACATGGTCCCAGGTGGCCAATTAGACCTCAGTCAAGCACAAGGCCCTCAGCTGCAACAGGAGCCACTGACATCAACTCAGACCTTGGCTGCTGTAGGGCCACAACCAATCATATTATAAATCTTAACTCCAATCGTGGTTAGAAAAAGATTCAAGCTAGAAACATTTTCTTAAAGCCCAATTCAAAGGCATAAGATGGTGACATCATAGCTTCATGTTTTCATAGACCACAGAAATTCCAAAGTCATTCCCATTTTTGTTTGCATTAGGTGACACATATACAATTTGTAACAGTAAAAGTGATTCTTCTCCCTTCAATTACATAGATAAAAAATAAGCACTTTGCATTCAAATCACTTTGAAGAATACAATCTTTCCTGGAACATATTTAAAAACAAGTGTTTTAGCTATTGAGTTTGCCGAGTTCTAGTGACACCAACTTTCATAATTTCATACTTCACAGAGTATGAAATCTGCATCTTTCTCTCTAATTTTCATCAAGTTCGAGTGGCTTACTGGATATATTGATTGGCCACAAATTGTCCATTACCTTAAAAATTAATTTTAAAAGTAAATTTGGAGAAAAGTACCATTTCTTTTTGGACACAATCTGGGTGCCCATGTTTACAGTCCTCACATCTGAATTTTATGTACACTGTATACATACAAGGAGTACAGTGCTAACCATAAGAACACTTTCCCTGTAGATGGCCAATAAATCTTGATGTAAAGACTTATTCTCAGATGGAAAAGGGGAAAACAAGTAAACCTAGGCAGAGAGGACTGTGTGGAAGCTTCTGTGACTATTTAGGAAGAGTTACATTGAGACTAAAGGCAATGTCTTCAACTTTTCAAGCAAAACAGAATGGAAAAAGTAGTCATTAAGTACTCTAGAATAAGGTTTGGCAGTCACTTCAAACCTTCAATAAATAGCCTACCATTGAGTGAAAGTTCAGTGTCCTTTTCAGTTTGCAAAGTATGGTGATGGGAATATGACCTTAAGAGTATGTGTGAGTGTGTGTGTGTGTGTGTGTGTGTGTGTGTGCGCGTGCACGCATGTCCAGAAGTCAATGTTGGTGTCTTCTTCAATCACTCTTTAACTTAATTTTGAGATAGGGTCTCTTATTGAATCTTAAGTTCACAGATTCAGCTAAAGTGGTTGGCCAGCAAGCCCAAGAATTCTCTTGTCTCTGTGTCCTGAGCACTGGGATTACAGGCATATACTAACACTCCTGGCTTTCACATGGGTTGTGGGGATCTGAACTTAGATCCTTATGTTTGTGTGCCAAGTATTGTACCAACTGAACCATATGCCTAGCCTCAGTAAATTTTAATTTAAAGTAAGGGTCAAGCTGAAAGGACTAAGCAGATGCCACAACAGGCTGCTCAGTCTTCTCTCAGAGATCAGGCCTCAATTTCAGTTTCCTGAGACTGAGCAAGCAGCTTCTGGGAGGGCCATGAACAAAAGACAATTAATCACTGATGTCCCTGTCAGCATGGACAGGGAGATAGGACACACCAAGCCTGGACCACTGAACCAGCCCCTACAGTCAGTAAGTGCTAGGCCAGCCAGCCTCCACAGCAGCTCAAGGACAAAGCCTGGGACTTGTCCAGACTTGCCCCATAAATGGATAACTGCAGCCCTGACAAACCCCCAACTAATCCTAGCCATTTAAAAGTTATTAACATGATTGCGATTCGCATAAACCAATCCTGAGTCTGTTCTTATGTAGTCTGTAGACCCCCAAGACTCCCTTTGCTTTATCCCCTATAAAAACCCTGCCCCATTGCTACTTGGGGTCTCTCCTGCTCTGCTGCTGCATCAGATGGACGGAGAGGCTCGAGTTAGCTCAAAATAAAAAGACTCTTTGCTTTTGCATCAGATTTGGTCTCTTGGTGGTCTTTGGAGGTCCAGACTCTGGGCACAACAAAGCCAGGTGTAGTGTCTCATGCCTCTTATTTCAGTACTTAGGTGGCAGAGGCCAGGGGGTTGTGAGTTTGAAGTAAGCCTCAGCTATATAGCAAGACTTTGTCTCAAGAAATAAAAATAAAAAGAGCCAAGAGTTACACTTCTTAGTTATATATCTTTACATAGTTCAGTTAATCATTAAGTCTCAGAATTTTTAAAATTGTAAAATGTGGATATTACTACTTCCCATGCAGGAATTTCACAAGGAAAAAATAAGAGAGTGTATAAAAGCACTTCCAAAAAGATGTACTACTCACTATTTTCTCTGTTGCGTTTGCTCCAAAATGTAAGAATAAGAACTCAGAATGGAAGCACCCACAGGTGGTAAAGAAATACAGCAATACCTTACCTTTCTACATAATTACCTAACCTTCAACTACTCAGAATTAGCTGACAACCTAAAAAACAAGCAAAAATGTGTATTCAAAGAACAAAAACATAACAGAGTTAGATTTTGTATTATCAGATGAGAGTCCCTATGTTTTCACCTACTGCAAAGTCACTCTTACAATTATACCTAAAAGTACCAGGCATATTTATCTGGTTTCCAGCCCAGGGCACAACTGATTAGAAGTACGGAAGCTGCCAGATACATCAAATAGTAACAGCTGACAGTAGAGAAAGAGATTAAAGAAAGATAAAAGAAGATATGAAATTTTAAAAGTATAGCAGTCCAGGGATATTTAGTACCAGAGCAAGCAGTCTCATTCATATCAAAAGTTCCCAGTTCAACAATTTTATAAAGCAATGTAGAAAAAATCATAATGATAACAAAACTGTAACCTTGTCTTAACTTTGTCTTCTAGTAACATTACACACATAGCTCTAGGTTAAAGCACCATAGTTTCATAAGGAAGAAAGCAAATGACTTACTTATTAGTCATATAGCTTTACGTAAATCAGTTCATCTAAACTTCAGGTTTTTTTTGTTTTTTTTTTTTAATTGTAAAATGTGGATACTACTTTTCATGTAGGAATTTCACATGGACAAAATCAGACAGTTGTGTAAAAGCAATGTAAGGATGAGAACTCAGAATGGAAGCACCCACAGGTCTGTTCTACACTACTTCAATCCACCCTACTCTGTCCCCAGACTTCCCATGTCTTCTTCCAGGGTCAAGCCTGGTGAATCCCTCTGACCTTCTGACCTTTTGCACAACCTGCCAGATCTAGCCCAGGTTAAATAACAACTGCCCCTGCCTAGTCTGACCACTCCTGCCTGCACCTCAGCCAACTTCTAGGCTTCTGCTACTATCCGCCTTACCTGCTATCACCCACAGGCACCTTCCACGCAGCCTCCAACAATTCTACTCAGCACCCAGATGCCCCATGTTCTCCTCCATAACCTACCTTGGTGAGTCTCTTTGAACTCCTCATCCATGCATTTCCTGCAATCCACCAGATCTAGCCCCAATCTCTCAAGCAGTGCCCAGGCCTGGTCTGAATATCCCTACCTGCACTTCAGCCAATCTCTAGGCTTTCTTAGGGTCCCACATCCCTTGCCCCACCCTAATCTGACCACTCGTGCCTGTTCCTTAGCCAACCTCCAGTCTTATACCAGGACCTGTCTTACCTGCAACCACCCACAAGTTCCTTGTGCACAGCTTCCAACCACCCCACTCAGTACCCAGAATTCCCATATCTTCCTTAAGGGTACAGTCCAGTGATTTCCCCTGACCTCCAAATCCATGCTTTTTCCACAACCCGCCTGATCTACCCACAACAAATGCACCAGCATAATCTGACCTCTCCTGCCTAAACAGGGAAGGAGCAACTAGGCTTTGCCCAGGATCCTTCCTACCTATACCCCAGCCCACAGTACTCTGCCATGCCACATCCAACCTTTGTACCCAGCCGGATCTATCCCCACATTCCAGGCTTGAGAATAGGAGGAATATGTTGTAGAGCAGCCCAGTTCCCTCTATTCATGTGACTTCATTCCACCCACACCATGTCCAACCTCTAGACCCAAACCACTTGCACAAACTCTCTTCTGCTCCATCTACTTTGTCCATATCAGACTCCGTACTAACAAAAGAAGTCCACATGCCCAGATCTCACTGCAAAAATACCAGCAATATGAAAGACCCAGTCAGTATCTTCTCTCAAAAACCTACAGGTCCTATAGAAATGTTTGCCAATGAGAATGAGATAGATGAACTCCAGGACACAAAACTTAAAAGAACAATCATAAACTTCATCAAAGAATTCAAAGAGTTTAAGGAAGATACAAAGAAACAGCTCAATAAAATTAAGGAGAAAACTTAAAGAGAACAGAGTCAAGGCCCAAGAAACACAAACATAAGACTGATGAAAATGATGAAGACAATACATCACTTGAGAACAGAATTCAATCAGGAGCTACAAATGAAGAGGACTCAAGCTGAAAATAAAATTGAAAAAACCAATAACTCAACTAGAAACCTACAGGAAAGCCTTATAAGTATAATGAATCAAGCAGAACATAGAATATCAGGACTCAAAGATAGACTAGAGGATCTAGACCAAATAATAAGCAAGTAATATATAAAAATTAAAAACACAGGAAAGGAACACACAGGAAATATAGGACACCATGAAAAAAATCAAACCTTGAATTATAGGTGTAAATGAAGGAGAAGAATTCCAACTCAATGCCATAGACCAGAAAACCTAAAAGAAATAGATGGATTTTTAGATTCAGCCAAACCACCAAAATTAAACCAAGAAGTCAACAACCTAAACAGAACCTACCAAATGAGACTGAAAATTGTAATTAAAAAGCCTTCCAGCTAAAAACAATCCAGGACCAGACAGATTTACAGCAGAATTCTACCAGACATTTAAAGATCTACAACCAATTCTTTTAAAACTATTCAAAGGAAGAGGAAGATGGAGGAGGAGGAGAAAAAGAGGAGAATGAGAAGGATGAGTAAGAGAAGGAGGCAGCAGCAACTGCTGCAACAAAGACTCAAGTAGTGGCACACATGTTTAACACCAACACTAGGGAGGCAGGTAGATCTCAGTGAGTTTGAGGCTGACCTGGTCTACAAAGTGAGTTCCAGGACTACATAATTCCAGAGCTATAGTGAAACCCTGTCTCTAATTATGATGATAACAATAATAATGATAATGATAATAAGAATAAGAAAGAGCACTCCCAAACTCCTTCCATGAAGACAGTATCATTCTAATACATAATACAGGTAAAGACACAACAAAAAAGAAAAGTACAGGTCAATAGCTCTGATAAATTTAGGCTCAAAAATACTTACAAATAGAATACAAACATGCATCAAAAAATTATACACCATGACAAATTGCTTTCTCCCTTAAATGCAGGGATGGTTCAATACATGCATTCAACAAATGCAGGGATGGTTTACATATCAATAAATGTAATAAACCACATTAACAAATATGAAGGCAAAAATCACATGATTATGTCAAAAGATGCAGAAAAAGCCTTTGACAAAATCCTGCACACCTTTATTACAAAAATCCTAGAGAATGTAGAACTAGAAGAGACAGTCCTCAGTATAATAACAGCTATATATGAAAAACCCACAGCTAACATCATTCTAAATGAAGAAGAGCTTGAAGCAGTCTCACTGAAGTCAGGAACAAGACAAGGATGTCCAGTATCCCCACTCCAAGCCAATGAGATATCCTGTGTCAAAATAAAATTAAAAAAAAAAAGATGGAGGGCTCCTATGGAACTACAACCAGATTGTTCTCTGGCCTCCACGTGGATTTGCACACAAGTTCATGTATACATGAACACACACACACACACACACACACACACACACACACACGAGAGGGAGAGAGAAATTTCTCACAAATTTGAAAAAGCTGTGCTTCTCAGTCTATGGGTACACGCAAATCAGTTAACACTTTCCTCCTTTGTTAGTCTGGTGTGACACTTGATAAGTTGGAGCATAACCATAAAATCCTTAAAGTTGTGTATTTATTGTACTAACCTTATCTTATTCCCCTTTATCTTCCACATATTTTTCTAACAGGCCTATTTCTTTGTCAATTTTTTAAACTTGTTTTTGTATATATTTAACTGTAAAGGCCTTATTGGAATGAGGCATAACAAAAACTAATATTGTTACATCAAAGAAAATGAATGGCACATGAATGCTGAGATATAAAAGAGGCTGGAAGCAAGTAAGGGGTGATGAGGAGGATGAGGAACTTGAATGATATGAAGATGTATGTATGTTAGTTCAAAGAAAGAGTGAGCTCTGTGACACTCATGAGGAGAATTTATAATGAGCTGACAATATGGAAACAAATGAAACATTTATAATAGCAGATTAACTCCTGAGAATTAACATCTCTGAAATGGAACACTCTACTGATAATCATCTGACCTAAAATATTGTACCAACCTAAAACTTAATTAAGTCAAAGCTAAGCAAAATATGATGATGCTATATGTACATTTGTAATGATTTACTGCTTATGAAGCACATGCCACACTGTTCCATCTTCTGCTATTGAAGCCAACACCGGCAAAAAGCTGTTGCAAGCTGCATTCTCCAAATCTGGATCTTTAGAGATGTGGTATTTGCTGTAATACAGAGCCTTATTATAGAATGTTTATAGAATGTCTCAATTCTCCTCTGCTGGAATTTTCTCTTGTTCGCTAAACCTCCAAGCTCTATAATGGCATCAGTCTCATCCCTTTACCTATTCTTATGCTGAGCCTCTTTTCAGACACATTGTTCAACCCTCACTTCCTTATCCCCATTTACCAATATCAAAAGAATAAGCTTCTACTCCCCCTCAACTCCCTCTCTAACCCTCACCTTATTTTTGAAGTATTTCAGCTATGACGGCCACCCACTATGGGGATCACTTCTTATTTTCATTCCACATTGTAACTACCAACTTGTACTTTTAGATTGTAAGCTCTTCATAGAAAGGATTTTCCCTTTTGTTTAGTGCAATCAACCTATCGTAAAGTACTGTGTATACTTCCAGACTATCACTAATACAGTTCTTCCTGAGTTTCACCAGAATTATCTACTGAGTCTTGTAACTTCAGTTTAGCATCATTTTTCTTTCCCTGAATTATTTTGGGGCCTTCTTGCATATTTTTAAAAGTAAAAAAAAATAGCACTTTCTGTTTTCAGGAGTGTTATCAGCTACATATCTGAGTGTACATGCTTCATCCTGCTGTATTTCTTACAGATAAGACTATCAAATTAAATACCCTTCAAGATGCTCCTCTAAAAGTATAACACAAAGCTATTTTCTTCCAAGCTAATCTACAGATAATCTTTCTCCTCCAGTTTTATAGAAAAGTGACCCTGATCCACTTGGAATTGAGCATATCCTAGCTATCATCAGTTATCGTGCTCTACTGGGAAACAATTCTGGTTTAAAAAAGTAAAGCCATTGATTTCCCTAGAGCAAACAGGCAAAGAACCTTAAGATACAGATACTTACTGAATAATAAAACCCATTCTGCCATGAATGCAAACATTTAGGGACTCAAAGTAATTTTAAAGATCAAAATGAATTAGAAGCTAACCAGATCAGACAGGACATAAATTCTTATGTGGACCCAGGATTCAAGTGTGATCCATAATCCGCAACCTCAGCAACTGGTTTCATGTCCATTTGGAAAGAAAAACACGTGATGACTATCTGATTTTTTGTGTTTAATATATTTTTTAATTTATTTCTTTCTTAATTAAAAAGATCTTCCACTCCTTTTACATACCAACCTCAGATCCCCCTCTCCTCCCTCGTCCCGCCTTGCCAGCTCCCCCCCTCAACCCACCCCCATTCCCACCTCTTCTAAAACAAGAT